>JAHWFP010051779.1:38384-57895 GCA_023313725.1 Lithobius niger | reverse complement strand
AATAAATCACAAGGTAAAGGGTGAACAAAGCAAACATTCTGCATTAACGACTGGTCTTGTGAGGAGCAATGTTGCTTTCCCTCCTTGAGAAAGACTGAATAGGTACTTAGCTCGTCTGGATCTTGTATCCAGCATCCGCTCCAGTAGCGCAGTGGTTAGAGCACCCAGCCTAGTGAGTGGTAAGTCCCGGGTTCAAGTTCAAGTTCGGGGCAGTTGTCTTTTCTTTCTTTCTCACATTAGTGTCGCTTGTATCCTCACAAGGCCAGTCTCTAATGCAGACTACTTGGCTCGTATAGCCCATGTAGTATTTCTGGCCAGTATTGTACATGCAGCGTTTCTCCCGAAACAATTCTGTTCATTATCTGAATGTTCAGACTACTTATTTTTTTTTAGCCGTGAAGGAAATTCATTTACCATATGGAGTAGTAAAGAAGTTAGGAAAAAAAACCTACAAAAAACACGTTACCAGAAATTCTTTTCCTAGTTTTGTGATTTTTCTGATGAATTTGACTTTATTTTTTCCCTAAGGCTCTGTTTGCCCTATAGTCATATAAAAAAAACCCTCCTTCACAAAGACATTTAACATCCTTATGAATTGTTTGACTAAGCTGGGTGGATTAGTTTTTCTTTTATGAGCTGCCTGAATTTTTATGTTTGACTGAATTTGGGACTGTTTTATTTGGGTTTCCCTACCAGTAATAACCCAAAATATAACCCTTTTTGCAATGTTAGACCCATGGTACCTTGCTGCTAATCTTGCCCTAGACACCTAGTCAGCCTGAAAGCCAAACACTCACTGACTGGTCACATGATCTTGCTCAAAAACCCGTTGCATATTAATTTCCTTTAAAAACCTAACTACCCACGACCCATTGGATTTATTACAACCTAAAACATTAACAAAAGTCGAACAAAATGGCCGCCTAATTTATGCACAATCGAAACTGACCAATGGCAGGACAAGAGACATATTTTTGACCAATGAGAACTCTTGATTCAATTTGGAAGAGTCCATTCTTGGCGGCCATTTTCCTGACTGAAACAGAACAAAATGGCCGCCCATTCTGGGTACCTTATGTTAAGGCAGGTTACTTTCAATCCTTTCATACAGATTCCAGTTCGGTTCTGCAATAACATACCAGCCTTCACTCCCAAAGTGGTGGGGTCGAACCCAAGAGTCGCTGTATTTTTTCTTTCAATACAACGTCTACAGATGCTCAAATATCACCTTTATTTTCCGGTATCTACTATCTATTACAGTTGGGTTTGTGTGTAAATTTCTGGTCTTTGCTTCTAGAAGTCCGGGGTTCTAGCGCCAGAATCCCCATTTTTTTCCCCTGTCAATTCTAAGTCTTCAAAGACCAAATAACACCATTATTTTCAAGTATCTTCATTCGATTTCTGTTGGGTGTGTGGCTAAGGCTCTACTCTTCGCTCCTACAGGTCATGGGTTCAATACCCAGAGTGGCCGTATTTTTTCCTGTAGTCTCCAAGTTGCCTACCAAATAACCCCCCTATTTTCAAGCCTCAAGTATCTATTCCAGTTGGGTGTTTGGGTGAGGCTGTAGTATTCACTCCACGGTGGTCTTGAGTTCGATCCCCAGAGTGGCCATATTTTTTCGCCCAAAATAACACCGTTATTTTCAAGTATATATTTTTTTTATTTTTGAAGATATTTCCGGAACGGTTTGCGCTATCGACACGTGATAAGCAGCATTACATAGCCCTCAAAGAGAGGCTTCGAATGGTGTACTTGATATTAAAAATTCATTAAAATTTGAAAAAGCTATAGTCGTTACCAGAAATTTTTTAAGGTTGTGATGGTTGTGATTTTTAAGGATAATTTTTAAGGTTGTGATTGTCCCAGTCACATGAAAAAAAAAAAAACCTTCTGCATAGTACCATTTAATACTCAAATGCAAAATTTCAGCAAGCTTGTAATCTTATTCCAAGCAATACTAACACATTCACATATTAATAGCTTGTGAGTGTGTTATAATTCTTTGGAATAGGATTACAAAGAAACTATTCAACCTAGCTTGTTGAAAATTTGCATCTGGGCAATAAATGGTACTGTACCGAAGGTTTTTGTTTATTTTTTCACTAGTACAATCACAACCTGAAAAATAAAAAAATCTCAAATTCTTTAGAAAAAGAGGAAAAGAATTTGTGGTAACGAACAATTTATGCATCCAGATAGCCGTAATGAGTCTCACCGACCACTGGGATTCTTGCAATACACGTTACTTGCTTTTAAAAATTGATGCAGAATATTTATATATACGAAACCTAATCTTGTAAATGGTCAACAGTCCGTTAATACACTAATATTTCTGAAATGTTATATATATGGATTTTTTTTAAACTTCAACTAAGATGTACTTAACCCTACATATTTTTCTCAATAATTTAAAACGTGCCTAATTTTCTTATACCCTTTGCAGCAACCTGTTAACTGCTACTCACCGATTGACTGATGTCAGCAATTGCTCAACTCTCCCCTTGCTGATTAGCTTTCTTTTGTTGCACAAGCTTCCATGTAGCTTTTCCATTTCCGTTTGATAGGGAATTCTGTATAATTATAGTTTAAAATTCTATAATTCTTTGCAATATGTATGAATTCCAAAACTCTACGAGCTGGTTTTCGCTCCTCCCTGTACACAATGGATGCTCTATACCACTTTGATAAGTTTCGATAATATGTGAAGGAAAGGCAATTTTCTCAGCTAACTTGTGATCCCCTCAGTTAACAGTAGCTCTTCTCGCTATTCATAAGATACATCTGTACGTTCCCTTTCCTCAGCCGCCACTAAAGCAAAGCATTGACATTCTTGGCCTTACATAATTTTCTGCCGAGGGTTTTCCTCATCCTTATGTTTTCACTGAGGTCGAAATCTGAGTAATTTCTTTGTATAAGCCTTACTGATTGTTCAGCAAAAAAATGTCCTCTTATTCCAGTGTGTGCATTCCGTATTATTGTAGCTGGTTTTTTTCTCTCTTTTCCGTGAAGTTGCCGGCTTTCCCACTGTATCAAATTTTTCAAAATCACTATACTTGGAAATGCTTTGACCTGTATTAATGTATCTTTATAATAATATTGGAGGCCGGCTAAAAGGAAGGCTAAAAGGAAAACCACTTCTTCCCTCCTCGCGTCCGCATTGAAAATGCACTCTCCCACTCTAAATGCGTGAAAACAGGAGGCAGGCATGAATGGTCGATCAATTCAATAAAGGTTCAATCTGACAAGCCGTCGGGCCGAACAATCACTTCTCACCTCCTCGCGCCCGCATTGCAAATACGCTCTCCCCGTCTACCTGTATGCAACAGGAGGCAGACATGAGTGATCAATCGATCTGACAAGTCGTCGGAAAGAGTGCCTGAAAAACGTCCCGGGAAATGTGTCCGTAAACTTAATTCATGACCGGCCCCGTGCATAGCACAGGCTTCCTCTAGTTTGTAATAAATTCTTTCATTTCTTAAAAAAAAAAACATGTTAGATTTTAGAGCAGGGACCTAGAAAGCAGTTGATCTAAGTTTTTAGCATAGCATTTAAAATGATTTAGGATTGTGAGCGCTGTAATTTATTGTTTGTTTCGTCTGGGAATGATTAATAAAATGTTCCGTCCAGGGGACCTGTTTTTTCCCAGTGGACGAATTTCGTATTTCCTTGAAGTTTACCACAGAAGAAAGAAACAAGGAACAAAACCCTTTTGTGCTTGGTTTCACTAATTAACCGGATGCAGGAAGGTCCCCAGGCTTAAATTGATTTCTGAAAGGAAAACAACGATTTTATGCTGGTAGATGGCAGCTTACTGTTATATTGAAACAGCTGGAAAGTACGGAAGATCAGGATTTTGGTTAACTCTGTAGGTCTTAAAGCAACCGGGAATGCTGATCCGGGTCTTAAAAACAAACCAGAACCAGGTTGAATTCCTGGCAGTACCAGGATGTAATAAAGAGTTAGGAACGAAGAGTGTCGGACAGTATTAAGGCTCTGTGCATGCATGTGATGGATTACAGTACTCAACTTGGGGAATTTTATATTAAAAAACACATCCATCTAATAAGGAATTTCAACAAATCCTTTCGTAGGGCTGAAATGTTGTGAAGCTGATTCGAGTCTAGGCAATGGACGAATTCTTATTTCAATATATTAGCCACCGTTGAAGGAGGCAAGCACTGTTCCTAATTTCATCAAACGTCATTGAATATTGAATGACAAATTTTTTAAGGAAAAAGTTGAATAATCGTATGAAAAACATCCGGCGGACCAATTTTCGAGCAGCTTACACAATGTGAACATAAGATACATCCACATCGTGACCAATGTGTGTGTGGTAAAGTGAATAACAATACAACATTGGACAATAACCTTTGTGACACATGTACTTTGACTCTAGGTTCTTCTGGCAGCCTGATTATTCTGAAAGTGCGACATAGGGCCTTAAGGCTTCGTCGGGCAGATGACCGGGTGCGGTTAACGCTCGCTAAAACCCTTTGAACCTTGGGCCGTTGCCCAAACTACACATGCTATTGCTTGATCTCCTATGATCTGGTGGTCTTGGTTGAGATATGGTTTGATGACACCATCCCTGATGCTATGCTGTGTGTGGTTGCGATGCCATTCATGGTTATTTGGCGTGATCAGACTGGTCGAGGTGGTGGTGTTGCTGTTTTCTTACTCGATTCAATTAAAATTGCCCAGTAACCTTCTCTAACGAATCTGAGTCACCAAGTTTTTGTCCTTCTGGTACTTAATTTTAGGTGAAATTGTTCCTATTTGGCAATTTAGGTTAAAATGTTGCTATGATAGGGATAAAGAACTTATTGAAAAAATGTGCAATTACCTTCGGTCTACCATTGATCCAACCTTTACTAATCTGCTACTAGATTTCACTGGAGAAATCTATGCGCACCAAATGTAAATCAACAAATTTTCTGACTATTCTCTGGACCTGGGTCTTGACCAGTTAGTTACGAAGCCAACCAGAAAGAATAATTCTGGACCTCATTTTCGTTGATAACGAACAAGCTGTCTTTGAAACTGTTGTTGCTGCACACTTAAGTACAAAGTGACCACACCACTGTTGCTTTTCAGCTTAACTTTAATCAACTTACTGACACTAACAATAAAATAAACTGCTGTAGTAAACTTAATTTCAATTGCCTATGGGTGAAGTTATATAAAATTTGTTGGGACTCATGTTTCAGGGACCTCACTACAGTCGATAGCCAATGGAGTTTATTTACAAACATTATGTCTGACTTTGTAAATTAGTCAACTGTGTATTATAAAAAAGGGTAAAATCGTAGTGTAAAAATGCCTAGAGAAATTAAAAAGCAAATGACTAAAACGAAGAACTGGAAAAGGCTAAAACTTGATAGGAGTCATTTCAACGCTAAATTATGCCAGGCATGTAATAGTAAGTTAAAATAATTGTGTAAAATCTACGAAACAATAAGGATAAAAATTCTTAAAGAGGGACAATGAGTTCCCTCTATAAATACGCTAGGCATAAAATTAAGTTTACCAGTGGTATTCTAACGTTACGTTTTAATAACAAACTAATAACATCAGAACATGACAAGGCCATTGCTCTTAATTTAACCTTCTGCAATAATTTTGTATGCAATGATAAGAACACTGATCTATTGGAATGTTGTGATCCATTTGATGTGCAGTTAGACAATATACCAAACCAATCCTAAAAAAATATATATTACGAACCACTTACTTTACACCAGAAACTATTCTCTTACATTTAAGTAACCTAAAAAACAGCTCAGCAATGTGCCGCGAAGGGTTTTCTTGTACCTTTTACAAGACATTAGCATCGACCATTGGTTTCGGATTCTAGAAACATCATTGAATACGGGCACTATACCGGATTGCTGCAATAACCCCAGTGTGACTGCTATTTATAAAAAAAGGAAATACTGCCAAACCGTTAAAGTACTGTCCTACCTCACTTATTGCCCCGGTTAGAATTCTTGAACGGATTATTCGTGATACTATTCTGAAACATCTATATGAGCTCAACATTATTCCAAGCGACCAATTTGTCTTTTTTCCATGCCGCTCAACAACGATTCAGTTATTAACTTGTCTAAATGACTGGGCATTATCAAAAGAAAGTACACCAGTTCATGTAATGTGCATCGATTGTGCAAAAGCCTTTGACTACTTAAAAAACTGCTTAATGTTTGGTACTATCTTCCTATGGGCAAGAGATTTTCTTAGCAATAGAATACAAGCACTTAAATTAGGAACTTATCTGTCTAACTACTTGCTGGTTACCAGCAGTGTCCCACAGGGATCGGTACTGGGCCCCTTAGTTTTCACAATTTACATTTCTGATCTGTCAACCAGCATTAGTGGCATAAAATTCACTGATGATGTTAATATTTATAGGTCAATTACAATTGTTTGTGAACACACTGTGCTCCAAACAGCGATTGAACATGCTGTCCACAGATGGCAGCTGCCCATTAATGTCCAAAAATTTGGTCAAAGTTTCCAAATCGGTAAAAATAACTGCAAGTTTACATAATTCACTAGAAAACCCTGATCTAATATTGGAAGTTAGAATTGGGAACGTTGGGCCTTGGAGTTTTCTCTAACCACTGTACTCAGTTGGTTTCCAGAGCGAAGAGAATTGAATACATTCTAGGACAATGTTTCGTATCTCGTGATGTGCCAACTTTAATTAAAGCTTACACTATTAATGCACAGCCTATTCTGGAATATGCCAGTCCAGCATGGTCTCCGCTTCTCTTAAAAGATATCAAACATGTCGAATCCGTACAACGATCTTTTACTAAACCTTTTTCGGGATGCTATAACCTCTCATATATACAGTGACTAAACCACCTTGGCCATGAGTCTTTCGAGTTATGCCAACTTCATGCTGAGCTTTGCCTTACCTTTTCCACTTTCCGCGGACTTGTTGATCTAGAGCCAAAGCCATTTTTCTGTATTCGCGGCAGTGAATATATGAGTGGTCATAACTTTAAATTCACAGTAGCAGCAGCGAAAAAAAGATTACGGAAAGTCCTTCTTCCTGACCCGTTTGGTGCATCCGTGGAACTGCCTACATCAGGGTTGGTGACCTCCATAAGCCAACAGCAATTTAGACGTGGTCTCAGGAAAACTGATATTCGAAATTTTTAAAGATTCGGATTACGACTTACTACTACAATGTGATAGCAACATCTTTTAGTGGCCACCTACACTTTATTCATATTCTTCTAGTTTAATATATTAGTTATAATTGCGTTTAATTGTTACAATTGTTTGTTTGCAATTATAATTTTCAGGACAGGTGTTAGTGGATATTACGAAAATTGGAAATAACTACGTTATTTCTAGTGTATAATTTTCGCTGGTGGGTTATTTCCAAACTTCCTTAATATTATTTACAGCGATTTATGTCTATTTAGTGGATATTGAGCTTCCTTCCTGACTTCCTTTTGCCAAGTTTTAGTAATAAATTTATTATTATTATTGTTATTATTATTATTAACTACTAAGACTACCAAGACACTACCAAGACACTACTAAGACCTGCCAAGACACTACCAAGACACTAGCAACAGTGGAAAAAAATATGTATGCCAAAAATCAGAAATGATTATGGGGAAAAAGTTCTGTTTATTATATTGCTGAAACACTTAACAATATCCCAGATTCTATTGAAAATAGTAAAACTTTTAATATGTTTTTAAAATTTAATGTAGAACCAAGAAATGTTCCTGAATGTTAAACGATATTTTTTCCATATATACTCTCTGCTGTATGTTCTTCTAGTTCTTATGAATGTGCACTTACAATGCCATTTTATTGGGCATTCGTGCTTATCCATTGGATTCTGAAAAATTATGAACCTAGAGTTGGATTAATAAATGATGATTATACAGTATGTCTCAGAAGTCCTGAACCAGGTAGGGCTATATGATGTACGCCTATACTTTATTAGGCCTAACGTGTACAAATTAGCAAACTATGAGCAAAATACGCACCTAACGGGAGTAGCAAATGTCTTCCACAATAGGCGTTCACTCGCAGTAAACCCAGGACTCGAACCCAGGACTTTCCTCTGGGTGTAGTATATACTATACCATATAGGCCTACCTGGTTCAGGACTTCCGTGACATACTGTGCATATTAAAGAAAAACTGAATCAGCTGAATAGTTTTTTACATATGTTTGTCGTGTATTCCTGGTTGTATTAATTCACCTGACATTTCTGTAAAGTGACTTATTGTTAGAGGAAAAATTAATAATAACGCTTTTACGTACAGTAGAAAACAACTTTGATAATTTTTTCATAGGTGAAAGTCACATTGACGAACGCATCATTCACTTCATTTTAGTATTAATGCCAGTCTTTATTGCTTCAGCCAACTTTGTTTTTAGTCCTGTAGGTCATCTAACACGGAGGGGGTTTTGCCCTTTAGGCAGTAAAATTTTTTATCTTTTACCGTTGTCCTAACCCTAGTGATCCGCTGTTTGTGCTCCTACAGTGTCAGTGTTCATGGTAGAAAACAGCAGCAGAAGTACCCCATTTATGCCATTATGCGAATCGAGCACAACATGAAGGTACGCCATTTAGTCTTATTTATGGCACTGAGGCAATGTAATAATCTTTTAATCTGCAAAAACTTCTTAAGTGGCAAAATTGGCTCTATACATTTCATTGGGTATAATTCATTGTCGAGGTGAATAGTGGGAGTTGGAGTGGGTGAGGAGGATTGAAGAGAGCATAAATGACAGGGCGATTGAAGAGGGAGTATGCCAAAGACGAAAGGAAAGCTGGGGAAAACATTACAAGGTTTAGGAGCGGCAACGACCACGCGGAAACGCTTTAATGGATTTCCTGTGTCACCGCGTTTGCTTACCCTCTCCCAACGACCCTCGTCTGAGGGAGCTCTTGGCTCCATAAAGGCTTTTCTTCAGTTTATTTCTTCTTTTCTTTTTCTTTATTTCCTTTTTCTTTAAAATCTAACGGCTTGTTATTGTCACTTGCTAAAGCCCTCCTCTATCTTACAGGGGGGCATGCGTAATAAAAGAATGGTGAAAGGACATGGAAAGGATAGAAAGAAAAAAAGTTAGTTTTCTCTGTCTTATGTCAGCGATAAACGAAAGTGAAACAAAAAGTTTTGAGGATTCCGTGGAAATTCGATGTTATGTTACTTAAGAACTGAATAAACTTGGGGGAAAGATTGTTAGCGAAAGAACTAAACAAAACGAGTTTCTTTTCGTAGTTACAGAGTAAAGATGATCTAATCAGCCAATGTATGTAGGTAGATATTATTTAGTATGTGCCATGAAGGGATTCGGCTGAAACTCTATAAGTTGCCTCGTTTCGGTTTCGTTTTGATCATTAAGACGAGACAGTGACTAACACTCTCGAACTGAGATGAAACAAGTCTCGACAAAAAAAATTATATTTAACCACTGAATTGACCATACGAATTGAGTAATTCAGCCACGAATGACATGAATCAAGAAGGGAACCAAAACTGCAGTTAAAAAGACTTAACAATCAATAACCCTGTCGTTACATTCGGGGCGCAGCAAAAGCCAGTTGCGCAACAGTATTCTCATTGCAACCGCCCTATTGTGCGCGCAGCGTATCTTGAGTCCTGCAGATATTTTATGAGCGGCTACATCTTCCTGGAGGGAGCGGCTTTCATCGACAGCCGCCATTGTTTTCGTAACCTTCTAGGATATCAACAAGGTGCTCGGCTATCGAAAACATACAATCGATTATCTGTATTCGTTCTGGGGCGAACTCAAGATAGGCCGCAGACATTTTAAACTACTCTGTGGGGGAATCAACCTCCTTTCCTGCCATACTGACAACCCATATCCGAAACCTCAGATTCAGATTTGTCCCTAGTGACATCGAATTGCAAAAGGTAACAGGCAACCTGCTGGAGAAATCTGACTTAGATCCTCTGTTAGATATGTTAGATCCTCTGACATAGCACTACGAGAAGTGCGAAAAAGGGAAAAATAAGTATAAATCTGGTTCATTCTAAAACACACACACACAAAAAAGCTTTGCGATTGAAATACCACCTAACATATTGTACAAATTTAAACTAACTACTAGAACTTCTCCAATTATGTGAATGCAAGAAAACTAACAATAACTGTTGCACATAGCAAGGAAATAATTTTTTTTTCCATTTTGGAAGTCTGTTTACAATATTATAAGAGGATGGATTTGTTTGTATTTCGTGCAGAAAAGAAGGATAAAAGAAAATAGTGAAGCAAGGAAAAAAGAAAATAGGCTAACACTTCTTGATGTCAGAAAGCATTTCACTAATACGAGGTAAACACTATTATTTCAAGCATTTCAATCAAGGAAATTAGACACTTCACCTTTCTTTCGTTTCAAAAGCATATCACTTGGATAGGTGAACAATCCAAAGAAAATAAAATGGTTTCTGCACCAATAGCAAGCAACTAGGCTCATGATAAAAAAAAGTGTACAACCAGGCGTTGGTTGATACTCTTGTCATTTTAAGCAAAGGAAAACAAGCACAAAAATTGCAATATTAAAAAAATATATAATAAAACGATGAAGAAACTTTGAGCTCCGTAACTCTAATTTACAAAAAGTAAATTTACAAAGTCCCCAAAAGTGAATACTTTGACAACTCAACATTAATTGTTACAAAAAAATGTTGCGACAGGTCCAGGAAAAAAGTTATTTCGTACGGATTTCCAAGACCTCGGGCTCGTATTCGTTAATTGGCCCCAAGACGGGCCATGCGCTAAATTACAGGGATTTGTTAGCGTTTGGTTCCCATCAATCCTCTGCACAGGCAAACTAGTCCTGCAAAATGAAAGTTCTTCGTCTCAACGACTTTGGTTTCTGTGCACAGAGCTCTTATGAGCGCCTTCAGTTAATGTTGTGATATCCTTAGCCTTAACTTTGGACGGTTTTTGCATTTCTCCTGGGTATGTGTCTGGCTATATCTGTGTATGAGTTTACCCCCACACATCTAATCTCTCCTGTTCGTTGGTCGTCTCTTGCTTTATATATAACTACAAGATGGAAAAGGAGTGCAAAACAGTGGAGTGCAAAACAGCGGTCTTAGGGACCACGTGTTAGTGACGGTCGGTCCTGTGTAGCAATAGAGCAGTGATATTTGCTGCCATATTGGCACCAGATTGGCACCAGTATGGGTTTTAGAGGGCATAACTACAAGGTGCACTACATAAAAACGGAGGGAAAAACAACGGAAGAGCGGATTTCTTAGGCTTAAAATAACGTTGTTTTCTCCAACAACAAAAATCGCGCGTTTTAGGGCTAAGAAATCAATCTTCACAGCATCGGCTTCAGTATGACGCCCTTCTGTTTCTCTTTGCAGTGCCCCTTGCAGCTAACCCATTAAGGCTCCAGCATAGAGTTATATACAATAATACTACGTCGTGTCACTGCTCTATACTCTGGGCACCACGGAACATGCAGTTTACCAGCTCAACCAGCGGTACGTAAGTGACATTCAAGTTTTAAATGACGGCAGTGGCGCACATCTTTAGTATGGGATGCTGAAAGAGGTTGCAAATAACGAAACATAAACCAATTGTGGGAGTAAACGAAAGCTTTTTAAAATTAATATGATACCTAGCTTAGGCCTACTTAAAAAAAAGGAAAAATATGAAAAAGACCAACGAAGAACGTCACACCAAAAGGCAAAAGCCCAGACTTAATTGATTGAGAGCTGCGCCCATATTTTTAAGGAGCATTAACAAGTATGGTAACGTCATTAAAATGAACGTGAATATAAATTTTAAATAAATTTCTCTTCGTTCTCTCTACAATACGCTCAAAGCCTGTTTCCTACTGATAATGCTTGTGACATTTTGTTAATGTCACTTAAAATCAGTCTGCGACACTTTCCGTGCACGTTACGATTTTAAGGTCAGCTTTCCAATCTTAACAATATAACTTAAAAACAGCATGTATGAAGCTTCGCAAAGTAAAAAAAAAAAAAAGGTTCTTGAAGGCAAGACCTCAAAAATCCACGTAGGATGAGGCTTTTCATTTATATATACATATACACTACTTTATGCAACCAAGTGTTTGTTAACTGGTTTTCACTAAATATCAACTCAATGATTTAATCTATTACGTTGGCCTTCGAACAGTGCAAAGGTCTCGACGAGACGATTAAAATGATGTATTGAAACATCCAAAACGATCAAAAATTAAGAAAATGGCGGAAATTTGCGTGTAGTTAGTCAGAAATCCCCCCAAAAAAATTGATGCCGCAGTCTGTAAGAAGCATTTTTCCAACTTTGTTAGCACTTATTGACTTTTAGTCCCTACCACTGGAGAGCTCATATTGACGGAATTAATTTGGTATACGTGAATGTCAAAATTGGTGTAAAATTGGTGTCGTTACCCCATTTAGACCGGAATCAGATTTTCAAGTATATGGATGTTGTAGCCCACGAGCCGAATTCGAGTATAAAGTGCACACTTGGTTCAGAAATTGTTAGAAGCACTGTTGCTGTAAATGTAGTGTACTTTGCTTTCTAACTTTTCTTTTTCGATGCCACCAGGGTTGGTTTTCAGTCTCAGTAACTAATTCACATTTTCGTAAGCATTGTGAATTTAGTGTTGGCTATAGGGCAGTACACAAGTTGTATTATGGTATATAACTCTATGCTGGAGCCACTAACTGGGATAGCTGCAAGGGTCACTGGAGGGGGAAAAGAAGGGCGTCTTACGGAAGAAAATGCTGTTAAGAGTGGATTTCTTAGGCCTATAATGCGCGATTTTTGTCGATTTGTTGGCAGTTGCTGACATTTTTAAGCAAGTGGAAGCTTTATTTTCCAATTACAACCTAGCTACGTAAGGGATTGGAGAAAACAACGTTTTCTTAAGCCTATAAAATCCGCTCTCAAAGCACTACCTTGACTAGAAGTGCCACTGTTTAACCCGCCATTTTAATCTAGTGCCCCTTGCAGCTATCTCTCTTGTAGCCAATATGACGTCACATGACGCTGCTCTATAGGGCACTCTGAACGAAGATAGCCTCAAGGTACACGGCAGAACAGTGCTCGGGATTATTTCTTTCATGAATCATGTTGTTGAGCGTTTGTTGCCATAGTACCGTCCAATTTCAAAAGTATTAAATAAAGGCATGTTAATCATTAATACTGTGGTTTAAACGCGGGTAGGTTCGCTTCTTATAAACAGCTTCGTCGTACTACGACGATTTAAGTTTTCAAAGTTGAGATTCCTTTAGCTAGTGTAAGCGGCACTTTTGTCGCCATGTTGAAGGTAATTCCTTGGAGCATTCTTTTTTAAATGAAACGAATGTGTATCATTAACGGAATCCATTGATTTTTTTTTTTGCTCGCCTACCTTTCTGTAATGGTTAACACGCCATGATCGAATGAAATAATTTCGTTGAATTACATCGAAAAAGATGTTAGCTATAAGAAAGCAACGGGTGCTTTAATTTTCAGTTTATTTTAAAGTTTACTTGATTATCAGCAGCAGTACGTATGCTTTGTCGGTATTCTTTTACTATTCACGATTCTCAATTACAGTGGTGAGTGTTGCATCAATTAAGTCGAAAGATTATTTATTCCGTAATAGTTGATCGATTTATGGCAAATTCCAGCTCAACAACGCTTTTGGGGTTTTCAAGCGATGTCCCAAATTTTATTTCAATAGGCCCTTTTGTTTGGGTTCTACTCGGACTGCAAAAGTGCAACCAACCAAAATTTTACAATTTGGTGTCCATTATGGGCTACACCAAGTACTAGGAAACGGACTTGCATGTGGAGAGAATATTTTCAGTCAATGTTTATGTTAATTGTAAGGACTTTACCGAGTATGCTAATACTCCTAAAAATATGGGTGCAGTAGGATACTCACTCAGCTAAGGTTGAGCTGCTTTTTGTTGTTACGTACTGCTATTTGCTGGACTTTTCATATTTTAGCTTTTTAAATTCTGTTTACGTAACAAATTCATTTTCCCTTTCTCCCACTTTTAGTATCTGTTGCATTATTTACAGCGTATTTTCACGTGCCTTATTATCGATGCGTTCCATCGCTGCAGCTAAAAATAAAACACCAGGTCAGTACTGATTGGGCTGGTATTGTTGTGTGCCACTGCCAGTAATTCGTACATTGTTTATAGCAGTTGTATCTTGCCTAGGTTGGAAATATTAAAATAATAAAGCAAGCCAGTTAACAGTAGGATAGGAAGGAATAGGAATGTTCTTAAGGAGCTTAGACCAAAATGCCCATATTCTGGCGGCAAACTCTTAAAAATCGTTCTTAGAAAACTGTTCATAGAAATCGTTCCTGGAAATCATGGTTTCCGAATCTAAGGACTCAGACGTTATGTCTTGGTAAGACTAGTTTTTCATTTTGAGGATTTTTTCCAATCCTGGGGCACTTCCAGGAGATTTAAGACTTTGTCCAGCAGATACCAACAAATGTATTTGGCTTGGCAGAGCTCATTAGGGCACTTTGTAATGAATTAAGACTGATTGAGTGGGAGGGGGAGGGAAGTCCTGGGTTCGAGTCCCAGTCAGGGCAGTTGTCTTTTCTTTCTTTATCAAACTAGTATTGTGTATCCTCACAAGGCCAGTCTTTAATGCAGACTGCTTGCTTCGTTTACCCTTTACCTTGTGATTTCTTCTTTATTTAGAAGCCAAAAAGCCAAGAAGCCAAGAAGCAGTGTTGTTTTCCTCCTTGTATGTATGTTTGTGACCTGTAGGTCACCACTGAGAAAGATTGAACAGATACTTAGCTAGGCTGGAGCCTGTAGCCAGTACCCGCCCCGGTAGCGCAGCAGTTAGAGCGCCCGGCTAGTAAACGGGAAATCCTGTCTGAGCAGTGGTCTTTTTTTCTTTCGCAGACTAATGTATTGTGCATCCTCACAAGGCCAGTCTTTAATGCACACTGCTTGCTTCGTTTAACCTTAATAAATTGGTCATGTCTTGACAAACAGAATTAATTTAAGCACTACTTACGTAGTGAATCTTTCATCATGACGGCTGTCTTCTATGATACACAAGTCCAAAATGGTGGATGATTGAACACAGACGTGCCCAAACTCTTGACCAGGGCACCATTTCAGGAAGAAGAGGCTTTAACTCCGCCACTATTTCACCTAATCACATCCAAGAAATGGTTGATCAGCGAAAAACTTTCTTTTGGACGGACAATGAGTAACGTTTGCCGACTTAATAACAACTCCCATACAAACCTGATGGTTAGAGCATGTTGCGGTCACACTCGAGTCACTGCATCACTTCTCCAACTCCAACGTTAACAGTGACATTTGCTTGAATTGATCTCATACATTGAGAAGTGACACAGATCAATTATTAGTAGAAATAATACAGAAAAGACTAAACTCAATTAACAGTCTTAAACATGGTAAAACAATTGTTTCACCGAACTGGAATAAATCAAAAAATATCGGTAAACTATAATAACAAATACGTTCACATGCAGGGAAGCAAAAGAGGAATCTTGAATGAGTCTCCATGCAAGCTGCCAAAAGATGGCGTCACAAGCCAATTTCTAAACACATCTTTGGTGGCTGATTTTCCTAAGCACGCCGTCCATGGCCAGAGGTTCTGTTATTAGGAAACTTCCTGGAATGCTTGTACGAGAATTTGTGGAAGTTGAGAGAAGTCTATTTTGATCCTGCTAGTTTGTAGGAACGTAGCTGGAATTTGATAGAAGTGTATATTGATCCTGCCGGTTCATAACAACGTTCCCGGAAATGTTTACAATTTGTTTGCAGCACAGCGAACTTTCTGAACGGTATGTAAAAGACGGTTCTCATATACAAGCTCAACGTCACACAGAAACACCAGATGGTACTTTTGATACTCGGCTGTGTAATTGTATTACCACAGAGTCACAGAGTCGTTGAGGAGCATTTATCCATTGCCTCACATCTTGGGGGTTAATAATAATAATAATATGGTTTAGCAAAAAAGTGGGAGTCGGGTTACGGAAGAGCAGGCCACTTATACCGTTCCCAGCGTTAAAAAGAAAAGAGAGAAAAAGTGAATTTGTATTATGAGAAAGTGATTAAAAGGCGTTAGTAAGTCCTTTTAAGGAATTTTCTGAGGTCACAGCTAAGTAGCTTTCTCTTGAAGATTGAGACTGACGTGGCAGAGATCGTCTCCTCGGGGAGTGAGTTCCAATTGGGACCACACGCAGGGTAAAGAATGATTTCCAACAGTTCAGATGGGTGAGCTCGACATGCAGCTTCCGGGAATGGTCTCAGGTGGACGAAAAAGATGCCTGCTCAAAAAAGGAGAGACAGATTGGTAGTAACCCATGCAAAATCTTAAATGTCATTATGAGGTCTGCCTTAAATGTCATTATGAGGTCTGCCTTAAATGTCATTATGAGGTCTGCCTTAAATGTCATTATGAGGTCTGCGGCCCTGACCCTATGTAACTCTAATGGTTACAATCAGACGTTACGAAGGCGAAAGTCGGCTTGAAGTGTCTTGAAACCAGGCAGGCTTTCGGTGAGGTGGCTTGTACCGCCTCAAGCTGATCGATATCATCCAGTAGGTGGGGGGACCAACCCGGGCTCGCGTATTCCAGAATGGGTCTTACAAAGACCTTAAAAGCCCAGACCCGTATATGAACGCTAGTGGCCCCAAAGCATTTCCTAATCATTGCCAGTTTGTGATACAGGTACATTACATTGTGTTGTGAGGCATTAGAATGTAAACGTACGTGCGAAATGCTATGGCCTCGTCCCAAACAACCACTTCAAAACTGAATTTAGTAGTTTTAGTATTACGCTTACTTACTTTTTACAAATACTCACTCGTGGTTCGGTGTAATTTCGTATGTGGCCGTAATTAGTCTTATGTTAATAGTAACAAGATGAACACGCATGTCTAGCACCAGGCTAACATTGCATGTTACTCTAGATGGGTATCAAATCTAATTTCCAATGGTCGAGCATCAGCTTATCGTAGACAACTCAACAGGCTGCATGCTTTACTCAGGAATCAATCTTGGCTTGTATTCGTTCAGTAAGCTTAATTGTATCTTTTTGCCATTCCTCAAAATAGTCCTAGATACGTTAACGTTTCTGTAAATAACACCTTAGCAACATGAGGGCCGTGCAGATAGGAGCATTTGAACAAACAAATTCTCATCATATCGCCGTACACCGGTGCGTTCCCGTGCCGTTCAAAGGTGGTGTCTTATTGGAGATCTCTAATTGGAACTCTCTGGTGGCTTTTGGGTCGGTGGCACAGATGTACTGTCCATACTATTATCGAAATAAAACAATAGAACAAAATCGGAAATCGGGAATAACCTTACTTTGCCCCATTTCCCGTGAAACACACGTACACAATATAGTCTCACATTCGACTGTAAACTAGGAGCATCATTTCATTATTTCTGTAAAAAAAAAGGACTGAGAAAGAATCAAATAAACATTGTACGCATTACTGTTAAAATTGTTAAGAGTGAGGCTAGCTTGCAACATCCTCCTATTTCGATGATCGTCATTCGTCATGTTATAAAAAGAAATTACCAGGGTCCAAAGGGACGCTCATCAACCCCCTTCCCCAAGTCTATGAGAAGTACCCCACCATGTTTTTTTAACCTCCTCCCTCCACTCCAGTATTTTAAAAGTTATCAGTTATCAGTGTCCAGCCAAGAGGTGGAAAGAGGGAATGAATTAACAGAAAAGCTAAAGAAGAAATTGAAAGCAAGCGAGTGTTGTCGTGTGGTATTCTTCATCGTCTTAAATGGGTGTAGAATGTAGATGAAGGAGGGAGATTTCTTCTGTTGTTGAAGAAATATCTTGTCATGATTAATGATACGAATGTATTTTTTTCTACAGGCATCGGGCTTGTGGACGAAAGAAACACCCGAAAAAATAACCTTCGAAGAAATACCACGGAAAATAAATACCCTCGGAATAAATACTTGTCCCCTCCCCCCTCCTACAAATGTGAGCGAAGAGTGAGGAGTGAGTGAGAGGAACCTTAACGCTCCTTGTGGTTACCCTGAAATGAACCTACAGAAAACAACACTTGTAGATATTTTTTCCTTTTTTTTCAGTGAAAGAAGATATTGGCACGATTCGCTAACAAACGTGAATATCAGTGCCAACTTTACGTTCCAAGTACGAATTCGGCATTTAATTACAATTCACTCAGCCGTCAAATGCAGTCATTTAACTTTGTCGCCCAAACAAAGCTCGTAATCCATTAAAGACTGTTCTCTACAAATAAGGTTTCAATGCGCAAACTGTTTTTTTTTTTTTTTTTTTTAGTTTATGGGTGAGTTTTTGGTATAGTTATTCACGTAAGAAAAGAGACAGTTGCATTACTCTCTTTTCTGTTTAGAATGTTAAGAATCCAACTACAAAAAAAAATTATATGCCTTGCAGTGTGATTAAAGGATTTACAAGTAGTTATACAAATCACAACGATGCTCCCACTTTTTTCTTTGGTTGTTAGTATTATTATTATTATTATTAATGAATTATTATATTATATATTACATTATTATTATTATATATTATATTACATATTATTATTAATGAATTAATTTATTGTATATACCTTATTTATCAAGGACGCGGTCCTTATGTAAGCCTCAGCATGAACTTCCGTGTTAAAAGTCAAACTTTGAACTCCTATAGTTTCGCCCAAAATTGACATAGACCAACGAAATTCGGTATTTGGGGTCGTGTCATAACTATTTCACCGCATTACAAATTTTAATGACAACAATTAGACCGTTCGGCGTCCACAGCATGGTCATTTCTTGTGTTGTTGTTGTTGTTGTTGTTGGGACTCATTGCTCTGACCTGGAGATCGAACCACTGAACCGATTTTCAAGTTCTATAGCTTAAAACGTAGGTATGGACAAGGCCTAGGGCCTTTCGCTGGCTATTTTAATGCAACTACAATATTCTTGACACGGAAAGCCAAGTGGGCTAGAACTTTTGCTCTCACCTAGAGACCGAACCAATGAACCGATTTTCAATTTGTATAGCTTAAAATGTAGGTATTAACACCGACCAGGGCCTTTTGAACCCGATTTTGATGTGACTGCTGTATTCTAGTCGGCAGAGCAATTATTATTGCAGAGCACTGGGCAAAAATCATTATTGTACTCTTTGCCCTCACTTGGAGGTCGAACCACTGAACCGATTTTAGAGTTCTATAGCTTAAAACGTAGGTATGGACAAAGCCTAGAGACATTCGCATGCTATTTTAATGTGACTACAATAATTCTTGACACGGAAAGCCAAACGGGCTAGAAATTTTGCTCTTACCAAGAGATCGAAGCAATGACCCGATTTTCAATTTGTATAGCTTAAAATGTAGGTATTAACACCGACCAGGGCCTTTTGAACCCGATTTTGATGTGACTGCAGTATTCTCATCGGCAGAGCAATTATTATAGTAGAGCACTGGGCAAAAATCATTAATGTTGCTGTTGGGACTCTTTGCCCTCA
>JAHWFP010051779.1:27415-38374 GCA_023313725.1 Lithobius niger | reverse complement strand
CACTGGGCAAAAATCATTAATGTTGCTGTTGGGACTCTTTGCCCTCACCTGGAGATCGAACCACTGAACCGATTTTCAAGTTCTATAGCTTAAAACGTAGGTACGGACACGGCCTAGGGTCTTTCGCATGCTATTTTAATGTAACTACAATATTCTTGACACGGAAAGCCAAATGGGCTAGACATTTTGCCCTTACCTAGAGATCGAACCAATGAACCAATTTTCAAGTTCTATAGCTTAAAACGTAGGTATGGACAAGGCCTAGGGCCTTTCGCAGGCTATTTCAATGTAACTACAATATTCTTGACACGAAAAGCCAAATGGGCTAAAACTTTTGCTCTCACCTAGAGACCGAACCAATGAACCGATTTTCAATTTGTATAGCTTAAAATGTAGGTATTAACACCGACCAGGGCCTTTTGAACCCGATTTTGATGTGACTGCAGTATTCTCGTCGGCGGAGCAATTATTATAGTAGACCACTGGGCAAAAATCATTAATGTTGCTGTTGGGACTCTTTGCCCTCACCTGGAGATCGAACCACTGAACCGATTTTCAAGTTCTATAGCTTAAAACGTAGGTACGGACAAGGCCTAGGGTCTTTCGCATGCTATTTTAAGGTAACTACAATATTCTTGACACGGAAAGCCAAATGGGATAGAAATTTTGCCCTTACCTAGAGATCGAACCAATAAACCGATTTTCAATTTGTATAGCTTAAAATATAGGTATTAACACCGACCAGGGCCTTTTGAACACGATTTTCATGCGACTGCAGTATTCACGTTAGCAGAGTAATTATTATTGTAGAGCACTGGGCAAAAATAATTAAGTGGAGTAACAAATTTTTGCAGAAATTTTGCAGAAAACATAAATTTGGTGGAGTCTTTCTTAACAGTAAAAATCGAACCAGCCATGGACCCCTATGAAATACCCCAAAGTGCCTTCAGTGCCCCCCCCCTCCTGCCCCAGACCCCCCTCCCCCCTTCCGTGATGCCTCCCAGGGGTTTGGGCAACAAATTCTTATAGATCAAGCTAAAAATATGAAATTGGGTGCAAAAGTCATTCTTAGCAGCATAAAACGAAATCAGTCATGGAAAAGACTCTCTTGTAACAGTTATTTTAAGGTGATTACAGTGTTCTTGTTTGTGTTATTCTTGCTGAAACAAGAAAAAAAATAAGGGTATTAGTATTAAAAAACGCTTAAGCGTATAAAATACGCATGTAAGCCTTAAAAAACTTAAAGCCCTAAAGGAACAGATATTAGAAAAAGACATGTAAGCCATCAGCGTCGCACTAATACGTGTAAAAGAATCTCCAGCGACCCAAAAAACAAGCTGGAGCTTCATGAAATATTAAATACAATTAGTATTAAAAAACGCTTAAGCGTATAAAATACGCATGTAAGCCTTAAAAAACAAAGCCCTAAAGGAACAGATATTAGAAAAAGACATGTAAGCCATCAGCGTCGCACTAATACGTGTAAAAGAAGCTCCAGCTTGTTTTTTGGGTCGCTGGAGATTCTTTTACACGTATTAGTGAGATCTTGGGTGTTAATAATAATAATAATATAGTTTACTCTCAGCAAAAAGTGGGAGTGGGGTTACGAAAGAGCAGGCCAGTTATACCGTTCCCAGCGTTAAAAGGAAAAGAGAGAAAAAGTGAATTTGTATTATGGGAAAGTGATTAAAAGGAGTTAGTAAGTCCTTTTAGGGAATTTTCTGAGGTCACAGCTAAGTAGCTTCCTGTTGAATATTGAGACTGACTTGGCAGAGACTATCTCCTTGGGACCACACGCACGGTAAAGAATGGTTTCCAACAGTCCAGATGGGTGAGCTCGACATGCAGCTTCCGGGAATGGCCTCTGGTGGACGAAAAAGATGCCTGCCAAAAAAAGGGAAGCTCGATTGGTAGTAAACCATGCTAAATCTTAAAAGTCATTATGTGGTCCACCCTGACTAAACGTAACTCTAATGGTTCCAATCCGGCCGTGCAAAGACAAGAGCCGGCCTGAAGAGTCTTGATACTATGCAGGCTTTTGGTGAAGAGGCCTGTACCCCTCAAGTCGATCGATATCACCCAGTAGGTGGGGGGGGGGGGACCAACCCGGGCTCGCGTATTTCAGAAGGGGTCTTACAAAGACCTTAAAAGCCCAGACCCGTATATCAACGCTAGTGGCCCCAAAGCATTTCCTAGTCATTGCCAGTTTGTGATACATTACATTGTGTTGTGAGGCATTAGAATGTAAACGTACGTGCGAAATGCTATGGCCTCGTCCCAAACAACCACTTCAAAACTGAATTTAGTAGTTTTAGTATTACGCTTACTTACTTTTTACAAATACTCACTCGTGGTTCGGTGTGACTTCGTATGTGGCCGTAATTAGTCTTATGTTAATAGTAACAAGATAAACACGCATGTCTAGCACCAGGCTAACATTGCATGTTACTCTAGATGGGTATCAAAACTAATTTCCAATGGTCGAGCATCAGCTTATCGTAGACAACTGAACAGGCTGCATGTTTTACTTAGGAATCAATCTTGGCTTGTATAGTAACTGGCAATGTTCAGTAAGCTTAATTATATCTTTTTTGCTATCCCTCGAAATAGTCCTACATACGTTAATGTTTCTGTAAATAACACCTTAGCAACAAGAGGGCCGCGCAGATAGGAGCATTTGAACAAACAAATTCTCATCATATCGCCGTACACCGGTGCGTTCCCGTGCCGTTCAAAGGTGGTGTCTTATTGGAGATCTCTAATTGGAGCTCTCTGGTGGCTTTTGGGTCGATGGAACAGAAGTACTGTCCATACTATTATCGAAATAAAACAATAGAACAAAATCGGAAATCGGGAATAACCTTACTTTGCCCCATCTCTCGTGAAACACACGTACACAATATAGTCTCACATTCGACTGTAAACTAGGAGAATCATTGTATTACTTCTGTAAAAAAAAAAAGACCGAGACATAATCAAATGATCATTGTACGCGTTACTGTTAAAATTGTTAAGAGTGAGGCTAGCTTGCAACATCCGCCTATTTCGATGATCGTCATTCGTCATGTTATAAAAAGAAATTACCAGAGTTCATAAGGGCGCTCATCAACCCCATTCCCCAAGACTATGAGACGTACCCCACCATGTTTTTTAACATCCTCCCTCCACTCCAGTATTTTAAAAGTTATCAGTTATCAGTGTCCAGCCAAGAGGTGGGAAGAGGGAATGAATTAACAGAAAAGCTTAAGAAGAAATTGAAAACAAGCGAGTGTTGTCGTGTGGTATTCTTCATCGTCTTATAGGGGTGTAGAATGTAGATGAAGGAAGAGGGGGGCGGGGTTCTTCTGTTGTTGAAGAAATACCTTGTCATGACGATTAATGACACGAATATATTTTTTCTACAGGCGTCGGGCTTGTGGGCGAAAGAAACACCCGAAAAAATAACCTTCGAAGAAATACCACGGAAAATAAATACCTCGGAATAAATACCTGTTCCCTCCTTCCTCCAACAACTGTAAGCGAGGAATAAGGAGTGAGTGAGAGGAACTTGTGGTTACCCTGAAATGAACCTACACAAAACAACAATTGTAGATGTTTTTGCTTTTTTTAGTGAAAGAAGATATTGGCACGATTCGCTAACAAACGTGAATATCACTGCCAACTTCGCGTTCCAAGTACGAATTCGGCATTTAATTACAATTCACTCAGCCGTCAAATGCAGTCATTTAACTTTGTCGCCCAAACAAAGCTCGTAATCCATTAAAGACTGTTCTCTACAAATAAGGTTTCAATGCGCAAACTGTTTTTTTTTTTTTTAGTTTATGGGAGAGTTTTTGGTGTAGTTATTCTTGTAAGAAAAGAGACAGTTGCATTACTCTCTTTTCTGTTTAGAATGTTAAGAATCCAACTACAAAAAAAAATTATATGCCTTGCAGTGTGATTAAAGGATTTACAAGTAGTTATACAAATCACAACGTGATGCTCCCACTTTTTCTTTGGTTGTTAGTATTATTATTATTATTATTATTATTATTATTATTATTATTATTATTATTGCTTGGAAGTTATCATTCACCAGTGTGTGTATTTAGAGATGTGTTTTTTAGTTTTTATTTGGGAATATCAAAATAATTTGATTATTTTAGTTAGGTAAACTGATATTTTATTTCTTGATAAAGGTTTGCTATGCATACTTATAAATGTAATATACTAAAACTTTTTATTAATTTTATTCTGACGTGTTATGAAGTATTTATTTTTAATTAGGTTTGCTTGTATAGTATAACCGTATTTTGTTATTGTATATGTAATAGTTATTGGTTAAAAACTATTGGTTATCGAATTTTAAACCACGGCTGCGATGATTTGGCCGCGAGACATGCAAATGATTTGCATGTCAAGCGGCCAAATCATCGCAGCCGTGGCTTAAAAATCGATAATCAATAGTTTCTTAATAAATAACTTATTTATATCACGGTTGGAACGTCAAGCTAACTCGTATTTAATTGAAACGTGTTTGTGTTTTGTGAAATATCTCTAAATGACTGATTGTCATTCCATTTTAGTTGACTGAGGGTGGAGTGGTTGGTATAGACCGACGAGTCGTTTGCATCCGTTTGTGGGGAGTGGGTAGGAAGGATACGCAGCGTCGTTTCGCCGAATTTCACACTAGCCAGGTCGCTGGGGTTTTCGAAGCTTTTCGGAGTAATAGAACTTCGATAAAAGGCTGTGGGATAGAATGTAATTAATTTTGAGCCTTTGTAGTTTGAGAATTGTTTAAAAACTACGGTAATAGGGTATCGGTATGAACGAAGGTCATTGCATTTTAGTTTGTGGAGGGAGGGGGGGGGGGAGTTAACGCAGCGTGAATGGCTTAGATAAGGCCCTGACGTATAAGAGTTTACAGAGATGGGATTTCATTCCTTTTAAGTAATTAAGTTTTTATGTTTTTATTGCATTACTTTTTTTTTCACGATGTATTTGGTTGTTGGTGTGTGTGTTCCTGGTCGCGTGATCCGGAAGTGTCAAAAGTGTGGGTTATTGGCAAAAGTGTGGGTATCGGCAAACGTGTGAGGTAACTTGATAACCCACACCTTTTGCGATGACGCACACTTCCGGTGTTGGTTAACAGGATTTAACCAACGGAAATGTAGCATGGCGTTGAGTTAGCATGACGTCACAGCCGTGGTATAAAAAGAATTATGTAATTATTTTTCTTTGTAAAGTACATTTAATACATTTGCTGTCACATACATACACGTAGGGAATTCGTGCCATGTACCTTGTACATTTGTCCTGCAATAAACCAAAATTATTATTAATGGTGCAATGGATATAGGTTTGCATCTGTATATATTCCAACTTTTGGCATTTTGACCATTTTGGCAACAATGGTCATAACTACAAGAGGACTCATACACCTACTCAGCCTCGTAATCAACCTACATGCAGGAATAACACATTACAGACAAAGAAAATGCATTAAAAAAATAAAAATAATTATAAAAAAAATTGCAATAAAAATTTATTATTATTACAAATGATACCACAACCCTGAAAGCTATTGTTGGTAAATTGCAATGAAGCCAACATGATGCTGATGCGAAACCGGAGCATTGAAATCTACAACAGACAATGAGGAGAAAGAATCTTTAAAAAGTACAGTGCATTTACTGACCTACGTATTAAAAATTACCGTTATGGCCACATTGACAAGAAGCATAGACCGCCAACACGCCACAAGGACAAACTTAGTACACTACCGATACATTTCAAAAGTCGTGAGCCTAGAGGTGAGGGGGAATTGAGGCTCAATAAAAAGTCAACAGCTCGGTCGGTCATTAGTGCCAACCTTAGTCACAGTGGTCTGGGATGACATTGCGCTACATATTACAGAGATGTTAAGCAAACCCCAGATCTAAGTAAATCTTATCGTTTATATATCTGTACCACCTGCAAAAATTGGCAAACCCCAGACAAGAGGACAGAATTATCACCCACGAAAATAACGACAAACACCATAAAGAGGGGAGGGGGTTGAGGACTAATGGCACGTCGACATCTAGGTCTTTAGTACCAACCTCAATCACAGTGCAGTGGTGGCATCGAGATGGTAACAATCAGCAAGAACATAACGGACCATGAGTGGCCGGCATCATCAATGACATCCAGGAGGTATAACCTACCTCAAAAGAAAGCAGTGAGTCAGGTTGGTGTGACCAATACGCAAACGGGCTAACTTCACCTCTTTCTACCGACTGCGCGACACGCTGAATGACATTCCTGGACAGTGCCTAATAGCCCACAACTTTATGCTGTCTTTTTCATCCCACAAGGTCTGCCAAGCAGTGAGCAATATCGGACATAGAGCTGGAAAGGCATCCGAGGGAACAAGGCACAGATTCCTATCGAAAGGACCAGAAAGAGAAGAATGGTTAAAGGGATGGCAAGGATGAATCACAAATTCTGACATTTTCCAAAGTGACAATAAGACCAAAATCTTTGTGACTGAACACCTGACACTGTTCTACAAAACGTATATCTGGAAAATGAAATCGTCTATGAAAAATCAGTTCTAATGCATACGGTTCAAGGGAGGAAATATTCAGCTGAGGAAACATGAAACTGAAACTCAAGTAGTGTGCTATCAAAAGTGAAGAAGACTTAATTAGGGTGGTAAGACGGGATGGAAAGCAAGTGGGCTTTTTTTTTTAAAATTTAGAATGGTAAAAATGGAAAGAAGCAATACAGGGTGTCCCAAAATTCACAGAACACTCTCACAATTTTTTAAGGGGTTGAAAGAAAATAGTGAAACTGGCAATGTAGGTTTGGTTAAAGGAGCTACCTTTGCGTACAACCGGCATTTCGATTGCCCCCCCCCCCCCCCCCCGGGTCCCAGAGGCCCCAACTCAGAAATTTCCAATAGAATGGGGGCGGGGGGAAGAATACTTTATTTGAAAGGTTTTCATTAGGCGAGTAACGCAATGATAGCTTCGATACAATGTGCCCATCCAAAATGGCGGCCAGTCAAACATTAGGATTTTCCTCTGCATCCTTGTGTTCCTCAGTCTAAACACGTCGCAAAGGGAAAAACCCACAACGTTATTTGCGGGTTGAAACCCAGAGTGTGGGCCTCAGTATCTTCCTCCCCCCCCCCCTCCCCATCGAGGTTCTCTTGTGATAAAAATCTGACTGACCTTGCTTATCTGTGCCCGATGTTGCTTAGCAATCACGTAAATCGGTGAACCGAAACAATAAAACTCGGACTTTGAACATTATCCATTATTTAAACATTGTGTTCATTAAACATTCAAAGGTATGAATTGAATTACTAATTTTAAGGTCCTTGCTTACGGACCTCTGTTACTAGAGACAGCTGGAGACAGCTAGGCCCACACTTTGGGTTTCAAACCGCAGAAAACGATGTGGGTGTAATCCAACCAAAATGAACGAAGCATTTTGGTGTCTCCTACGTCTCTTTACGAAGTCTTTAGCCTGAGTAACACATACGGATACAGATAAAATCTTAATGTTTGACTGGCCGCCATTTTGGATGGACTCATCGTATCGAAGCTATCATTGCGGCACTTGACTCGCCTAATTAAGACCTTTCAAATAAGACATTCTTTTACCCCCATTCCATTGACAATTTCTGTGTTGGGGCCACTGGGACCCCAAGGGGGAGGCAGGCGAAATGCCGGTTGTACACAAAGGTAGATCCTATAACCAAACCTACATCGCCAGAGTTTCACTATCTTCTTTGAACCCTTTCAAAAGTTGTGAGGCTGTTCTGGGACTTTTGGGACAGCTTGTATAATGTCTATAACAATGGATGACAATAAAGGAGTGGTTTTACAAAATTAAGTCTTGGAGAGCCAGGCAAGTCAAATATAAATAAAAAACAAAACGTTAAGAGTATCATTTATGCATTAGGAGTAGGGGAAATGTCTATTTTGGCCCACCACCACCGGACAGACATTATAACGTCACTTCCGGTCACGTGACTTAATGACGTCACTTCCGGCCACGTGATCCAAGATGGTCGTCGCCATCTTGGATGGTGTCACTTCCGGTCACGTGATCCTGATGACACTTCTTTCGGTCACGTGATCAATGATGGCTGCCTCCATATTGAATGAAGTCACTTCCGGTCGTGTGACCTTCCAAGATGGCCACCCCCATTGGGTGCCGCCATTTTATTTTCCAAGATGGTCACCCCCCCACTCGGCGCCACCAACTTGGATGGCATCAATCTGGACGGGGGGAGCATTTGCCGATCTGGACGAGGAAGTTTTTTCGTCATCCCCCCCACGAACCTCACCCTCGTGGTCAGCCCCACCCCACTGGTCTCACTCCCCGTGCCAGACCCCACGATTTCTCATATCTTGAGCACCCACAAAAATCATGAATTATGTAGAATTTACACACATTTTCGTAGTATTTACACGACTTTAACCCCAAAGAGCCTGACCCCCCCCCCCAACCCCCCCCCCCGGGCCCCCCCCCCGCGGCAGCGCCCCCCCCCACACCCCGCGCCCCCGCCATATTTTATGTCTCTCGCGCTCCCCCCCCCCCCCCGAAATCATGAATTATGTTGAATTTACACACACTTTCGCACTATTTACACGACTTTTATCCCCATGGGCCTGACCTCCACCCCTCCAACCCCACCCAACGGCCTCACTCCCGGGACTAAACCCCTGGATTTCTCGTATCTCGAGCACCACCAAACATCATGAATTGTAGTATTTACACGACTTTTACCCCAAGGGGCCTGACCTCCCGGGGACATCACCCCAGACCACCCAACGGGCTCCACTCCCCGGGCCTCACCAACACCCCCCTCCCCCCCAGGCATCACCTCCCAGATTTCTCGTATATTGAGGATCCCCAAAAATCATGAATTATGTAGAATTTACACACATTTTCGTAGTATTTACATGACTTTTACCCCAAGGCGCCTGACCTCCCCAGGGACCTCATCACAGGCCACCCCACTGGCCTCACCCCCCGGATTTCACGTATCTCGAAGGCCGCCAAAAATAACGAATTACATAGAATTTACACTTATTTTTGTAGTATTAACAGACTTCGACCCTGGGTCGACCCTCACCACCCCTAACGTCTTAGCCCCGCCCCCAACGTCTAAACTCCACCACAACGTCTTAGCTCCCCATCTTTCTAAGATGGTCCGCCTTGACGTCGTAACCCCACCCTCTGACGTCTTAGCTTTTCTTCTTTCCAAGATGATCCCCCATAACGTCTAAGCCCCGCCCTCTGATCACTACTAAATTTCATGTAAATTCTACAAAATGAGGATAATTATTTGTATAAAAAAGTTTTTTTTAATCAAACTAGTTACCTCGTCATGAAACATATGTGTTTTGTAGAAAATACACAGTCATTTGTTTGGTAGAATTTACATGATTTGGCACTGTTCCAACAGTTGAACAATGTTAAAAGTTTTTTAAAAAGTTTTTTAAATCAAACTAGTTGCCTCGTCATGAAACACTTGCATTTTGGTAGAAAATACATGGACAATAGTTTGGTAGAAAATAACATGATTTGATATTGTTCCAACTGTTGAACGAGGTGAAGATTGGACATGTAACCTCTAAATTTCATGTAAATTCTACGAAAATTGGATAATTTATTTAATATTAAAAAAAGGTTTTTTATATCAAACATTTTTCCTCATAATGAAGCATGCATTTTGGTAGAAAATACACAGACGTTTGTTTGGTAAATTTACATGAATTTTGTAAAATACAAAATTGGAACTGTTGTTTGGAAGAAAATACATGATTTGGCACTGATCCAAATGTAGAACAACGTGAAGATTGGAGCAAGTGTAACCTTTACTAAATTTCATGTAAAATCTACGAAATTAGGATAATTATTTGTTGAACAAGGTGAAGATTGGAGCATGTAACCTCTACCAAATTTCATGTAAATTCTACGAAATGAGGGTAATTATTTATATAATAAAAACGTTCGTTTTTTTTTTTAAATCAAACTAGTTACCTCTTCATGAAACACATGCATTTTGGTAGAAAATACACAGTCGTTTGTTTCGTAGAATTTATATGAATTTTGGTAGAAAATACAGCAACAGTTGTTTGGAAGAAAATACATGATTTGACACTGATGCAACTGTTGAACAACGTGATTGGAGCAAGTTTTTTTTTTTTTTTTTATTAATTTCTTTGAGGCCCGGGGGAGAGGGAGAGGGTCAGCCGAAGCAACGCTTGTATGGCTGAACCGGCTCAATTTTGAACATTACCAGACTTTTAGAGAAGAAGAAATATCTGGTAAAGGGAGGTGCCAACCCGGGGATTCGATCCGGGAAACCTCCGATCATCGTAGGGGCCGAAAGATTGTCCAGAATTTTGCCAGAATAGTTCCCATAGCCGCTGAAGGAGCGTGGTAGCCTCTCACGCTACCCTGGCTGGCGGGGACTTTGCCAAGGTCCCCTTTCCAGGGGTTCGACCAGATCCGCAAACCTCCAGCAACCAGGCTGAGCTCTCTCACAACTCAGCCACGATGACCACAGTGAGACCTTTACTAAATTTCATGTAAATTCTACGAAATGAGGATAATTATTTATATAAAATTTTTTTTTATATAAACGTACTACATTCGTTTTATTATAAGTTTTATTGTACGTTTGGTCCCCGGGAGGTCAAGTCGTGTAAATACTACAAAAATGTGTGCAAATTCTACATAATTCATGGTTTGTGGGGTCCTCGAGATACGAGAAATCCGGTGGTTCAGGCCCGGGGGAAAGGGAGAGGGTCAGGCTCATGGGATGGGGGTCAGGCAGGGGGTGAGATCCCCGGGGGTAAGGCCCTCTGGGGTAAAAGTCGTGTAAATACTACGAAAATGTGTGTAAATTCTGCATAATTCATGATGTTTGGGGGTGCTCGATATACGAGAAATCCAGGGGGTTAGTCCCAGGGG
>JAHWFP010051779.1:0-27315 GCA_023313725.1 Lithobius niger | reverse complement strand
GGGTCCTCGAGATACAAGTAATCCAGGGGGTGAGGCCTGTGGGTTGGTGCTGGCCCGAGGGTTATGTTGATGTCGGGTCCTACGCCAATAAATTTAATTTGTATTTTCGAGAAATCGTGACCGATTTTAACATTCCAATAAGACCATTTTAACCAGCTCGAAACGAATTTTTATGGCTTAGGCCCTATATTTCAAGGCTATTTTGGAGTTAGGGTGTTCTTTGTATGTCTTTTCATGTCGTCGTCCTTTTCATTTTACAAATTAGACATTATTATATGATGATATTCAAAGTGAAAAGATGTACGGTATTTTTACTACGTTCACGGCCTCCATGCAAATTTGGTGAGTGGTTTTCTATATGTATCATTATTTAAGAAAATCTAGTAAGCAAAAAAAAAAAAAAAAAAATCTAGGCATATGTATTATTGTACTTCCTAGCTAGGCTAGGAAAAGCTTACTCGTGAAACGAGTAAGCTTTTACTGTCATTGGGCCCTGATTTAGAATGAGGAGTTCCTTATTTTTACCTACTTTTCAGTAAAAAATTCCTTATTTTTCTTTATTTATGACTGACGAAATTCCATGTTATATTTCCTACTTTTCTCTCCCAAAACGAACTACGACCCCTGCAGGCGTACATATCTAGGCTTTCCGGGGGGGGGGGGGGCACCATCGGAGGAAAAGCAAAAAAGGGTAAAAAAAAGAGCATGCACTATTATTCCAACGCTCGAATCAGTGTTATGAACCTCGAAAAACCCTTGTTTTAATGTTTTTTCTTCCTAATTTTATATACCTAAAAACTAAAAAGCCAAAAAAGGGCAAAAAAGGGTAAAAAACAGGCAAGCACTTTTATTCCAAACCTCGAAAAGCCTTTGTTTTAATGTTTTTTTCTACATTTTATCTATATCTAAAAGTCAAAAAGGGCAAAAACATGGCAACGTTAAAATTTACAGAACAGACAAATTGCAATTTTCATTGTTTTCAGCTGAAGTATCTTCAGAGTTACGAAGCACTAATTTTCGGACCCTCAAATCTCACCTGAGAACTGTACGACAAACCAGGAGTGCAAATTGAATTGCTGCGCCGTCATTTCGAGCCCGTCTAAAAACCTATTAGAATTAGACACAACCTCCAATCATCCGTTAACTTTCAGAAAATTCAACCTGTTTTACATTTTTGTTATGCCGCATAATAGTTTTACGTACGAACTGTTGTTGTGTGTCACCTGCTCAAGTGAACCTTGATGTGTGCGGCTGAAGCCATTCGATCGGCTTTTCTCAAAAGGCAACAACGACAAGCAACGAGTAACGTCAGGAACAATTTTCATGTTTACAGGATTTCTCAAATTGCATTAATTCTATTCGGCAAACCCAGGCAAGAGCCAATTAGAATTCTATCCGTCCAGGGCTTCCTCTCTGTCGATTGTCTCCCGAGAAACGCAAGCCCAATCTGATTAGCCATGCCCACGACTGAGAGACGGCCACTCGTTCGCTGTCTTCCGCTCACTCGCTCTCTCACAGGTCCGCCCATGCAACCCACTACCAACCTGTAAGAGGATCTGTCCCGTTCTCGAGCTACCGTCCCTCTCCCTCTCTCTCGGCTTGTAAGTCTGTGTTCTTCCGTTCAGCCTGCGGCTAACGCTAACACTAAGGTTTTGGTTGCTCGTTGGACAAACGTGACTCAACTGCCGGAATAAGGGTGCGAGACCAAGGACGGACGTGGATGGACTTGGGTGATGAGAACAACGAGATTAACAGACAGCTCGCCTTGGTAACAGTCAGGGAAGGAGACGACCAAATAAACAAGAGTCAGAAAATGTGGATTATTACTAAATAGCACACTGTGTATCCAGGAGGCTCGTAAAATGGGTTAGCAACATTGTTGCCAGTTCTTGCGGTTTTGATTGTTACTGGGGGGTGGAAACGGGGGTGGAAATTATTTGGAGGGAAAACGGAGGTGAAAAAAATTGGGGGTGATTCTAGGGTGGCGGAATTTCTTGGTTTTAATTCCGTGTTACCCTGTTTTAGCCATTACTTTAAGCTGAGGAATTCGTAATAAATGAACGTCTTGCTCAACAAACGTCTTACTAAACGTAGGCTTTTGTCGTAAGTTGCAGCAATACAATTATTGTTTGCCACTTGTTACACAAATTGTGTTGTATCAACTTTTTTTAAGTAGCAAACTGTACGTTTTCTTTCTTCAGCACTACGCAAAGAATAATTAGTTGTTGCCGTCATGGCGATTTTCTTTTACCCGATAACGCGATTTAGATTTTAAGTAATATTGCAAATCAGAAATAGAAAAAATTTTTTTTTAATATAAATTTCACTTTCAGTTTTGACTTAGAATTAACGTGCCTGCGACAACGGAGCTCCTACAGTATTTTTTTCTTATTTACTTTTATTTGTATTTATTGTTGTGATTATTGTTACGGGAAAATGTTTTTTTTTTTTAACTACGGATATAGAAAATTTTTTCAGGGCTTTTCTAGGGGGTTAGTACCACGATATCGGGGGTAAACCCTTGCCGGGATCGGCAACACTCTTAACAACTACAAACGGACACAAATCGCATCGATTTAGAAGGTGGATCGAAAAGAAGCCACCATCTTATCTAGATGGCTAATTGTGGAAAGTTATTTCCAATGTTTTACTGATGACTCGAGAGGCGAGGGATAATCATCTAACTAGAAAATCGCATAATTGGAAGAACGTGTAACGGAAAACAGTATAATGGAATATCATCTAACAGGAAATTCGTATAACGGAAAAGCGTCTAACTGGAAAATCGTATAATGGAAAATCGTCTAATATCCCTGCCTCGCTCGCGCTCCCGTGCATACATATAACATCAGAAACCGCAGTTAGACGTTAATCCAGTTAGACGTTTATCCTTTATACAATTATCCATTATACGATATTCCGCTTAGATGCTTTTCCAGATTTTTTTATTTAGGCAAATTTTAGACAATAATCCCATTAGACGATTTTCCAGTTAGACGTTCGTCCGACGCCCCATTTAACGACTCACCTTCATATTATTTACAGCAATTTGTGGCGATTTATTAATTCACATAAAAGATAGGGATGCAGGGAGACAGTAATAACATGTAATGCAAATTGACCTACGTAAATGAACTAAACGGTGAAGAATTTAGCCTAAAAAGGATGTAGTCAAATTATGCGTAGGCTAACACAAACTATTAACGTATAGTTACAGTAAGGACTAGACAACCCTGTTGCAAGAGAAAGAATTTAAACAGGATTTAATTACATGCTTCAATTGTGCAGTGTGTACAGCCGATATCTTTAACTACAAAAACAGATGTAACAGACTTCGGTATAGAGTAATAAATAAAGCGCTTAAAGTAAGCGGGCCAACTCGTACTGGGTGACGATTCTGTCCTTCTGTCCTCCTGTCCGGTTGTCCTGCCAACTTTTTACTTTTGCAGGAGGTACAGAAATATGTTAAGACCTATAGATGCGGGATTTGGTTAACATCATATGTAATGTGTGGGACATTGGCAATCTGGGCCACTGCACTTTGACTGTGATTGCACTAATGACCAGCTGTCGAAGTGCCATTAACCCTGACAACCCCCCCACCCCCAACTCGAACTACCGAAGAGCTATGCCGTGCATCCTCTAAGATGTTACAGCGGCATAAATGTACTAATGTACTGCACGTGATATGCTTCGTCCGTTACACCTAGATAATTTATGGTTTAATAATTGCTTGAATTAATTTAGAGTGTCGAAGCCAAGAACCGAGCTGATCTTTCAAGATGCATCACTGGGAATGATTCTAAGTTCGGCTGGAACCTGTACTTACAAGTACGTCCTGGTAGCAGTGCAGTTGGCAGGAGAATTTCAGGCTTGGAGCTGTTGGAACTCCGTAGGTTGAGGTTCGATCTAATTTTAGTATACAAGATCCTTAGAGGACTTATTAAGGTTGACCTCCCCTTTTTTGATCCTGCACCCCGATCGATGTGGACCGGAGGACATAACTGGAAGCTGGCTTTCCCCATTACACATTTGGACTGTCGTCGGAACTTTTTCTCAGTCCGGGTTGTCCCTATCTGGAACAGTCTTAGCGAGGAGACTGTGAGTTCTGCTACCCTATCTGGGTTTTGCCGACTCTTTCGCAAGGAACAACTTGACAGGTTTTTGAAGAGCCCGGTTTAGTTACTCCAGTAAAAGTTGTTTTTTTTAACGCTTTGAAGGAACAGTATTAATGGGTCCACCTCCTTCTGTCACCCTCCCACGGATGTGGTAAACATTTTATTATTATTATAGAATATAGTAAATGGGAGGTCGTAGTTCGAATCCCAATCGGGGCAGGTGACTTTGCATTTTTTTTTGTAGATTAATGTATCTTGAATTTGATTAACGCATGTTGGTTAGAGTATTCTTGGGCGGCAGAGATAAGTATTTGGAACCATGATAATATCTAGTTTGAGGAAACAAGGTGGATGCAGACGATTTATCAACAGTGATCATTAGAAAAGTGTAGCCTCCTGTCATTGTAGCCAATACGGGCCGTGCTTTTTCCAGTTCCAGACTTAAAATTCTCCACATGTTTATTTCGTTTCATTTTCTTGTTGTATCATTAAAAAGTGGGAGCAAGTTTTTCTTGCAAATACCGCAACCAACGCCACAATGTAAATGAAACAGATTCCAGTGCTGAAGAAACAGATTTCCCAAATTTTCATAAAAACCACACAAGTCTGTCTTGTACTGCATTTCCACATGTTTAGGGTTTAACCCTCATTCAAATCAAATTCATAGCAAAAGTTCATTCGATACATACATACACCAATAATTATATAAAACCCAGGAGATGTAAGAGTTCAACACATAGATCGGTTGAGGCCCAATTTTCACTCATCTTCATTTAAAAGTTTAAAGTTAAAATCATCGTGCTTTAAGTTCAAACGAATGTGCTTCCATTTTGGTATTGTTTGCTTGTGTGATGTTTTTTAATTTTAACTTTTTAACGACGATGGGAGAAAACCAATGAATAGCACTTTCGCCTTCAAGTATCTATAAAAACTTGGGTTGGTCCCCAGGCAGAATTTCTATACTTTCTTTCGTATATTAGACTTGTGTAGTTGCAAGCAATGCGGACATAAGCAGTCCAAGGGGCCAAAGAAACTGTATTTTGAGTTTGACGTCATAAAATTTTGAAAACAGCTGCAACGAAGGCAGTTTTTTTTTCATTTTCATTAATACAATATGAACAGAAACCAAAATAATTTTTTTTGCAAGGGCGATTTTTTTTTATACTTAGTGTGGCAAAACTAAGATATATTAAAAAAAATATGCGGCCTAAATGCATATTCACATTTTATTGCAATTGTATGACTCTTTGGGAGTTTTCCTGTCTTGCTGCTGAAATGACTATACACGACGGAACCACCTGTTGGCAAATTTGATACTCAAAGCGCTCTAGCCAACATAATTTTACGCTGTGTTTGAACTGAAAATTTCAACCCCCCCCCCCCCAAAAAAAAAAAAGACGGTGTGCTAAACTACACTAACTGCAGGGACGCTTGGAGTAATGTTTAGGATATTTACCTTGTGTCGTAAGTGTTATGTTTACATAATGAACTTGAAGTAGCCCAATATCCTGAGGGGTTTGTTCTGAGTTGTCATGGGCTTGTGCGATGTTTGTATCAGATGTGTTCGTAAGTGGTACACTTAAAGTCAGTAATAAATCTCGCCAGCGATGATTGAGTGCTTATCATTGGATTGTAACTAAACATGGAGACGCGGCCTCAGAACTCATTTATTTGATGTGCTAACCTTGGACGAATGATTGGCTAAGGCTACATCTAGCCTCCGACAGTGGTGCGTCTGAGTAGCCTAGAGTGGTGTTTGGTCTCTATGGGTTTATCTGACTTTAGAACCCATGTTAAAAATCTAACTCCTCTTCCGATTGTGCTCATATTAGAGGTCCTCTTCGGATTGGTCGTCATATCACCGTCCTTGTATAATTGCCATCAACAAATTCAGAGTATAAGCTATGTGGTCTCAACATTTGTATTAGATTCTTCAACAGCTTTCTAATGCTTCATTGAAGAATATAATCTTTCTGTTTACTTACATATCCCTATGTTTAATTTGATTTTAAATAATACTTCTCCCCGTTCGGAGACTGATTCTGTGTAGACAGTCGCAATCATTTTTTTCTAGCTGATCCTTAGCGCCGGTACACACGTGCCTTTTTTGGACGCGCGGCGACGCTGCGGTGACGCAGCCAATCAATGCACACGTGCGTTTTATTAACGCGCGTTGGCGCTGCGGTGCCACTTCGGTGGCGAATGTGCGCGTTCGGTTCCTTAACCTCGGGTACAAAAAATTATAGTTTGAAACCAATGAGACGATATTGCTTATTTCGCCTACCTCGTGAACAAAAAATATATTTTAAAACCAATGCGACGAATTTTGGTACACTGATGTACTAATTAAGACGTACCAGGAAAAAATGTTATACATCCTTTGCAGATGAACTAAAAAATTCGGATAAGTTTTTTAATTACTTCCCAATGAGTCTTCAATCATTTCTGCAGCAACATTTCATATTTCAGGATAATTCTTTACTCCCCCAATAAACAATTCTTTGTCTATTTCTTCGAAAATGGTCGGCATTTTCGGTAACGATTTTACGGTAAACGGCGGACGTGTGCACCGCTTAAGTCACCCAAGGTACTCGGAGACGCAATGGCGTTTTTTTAACGCTGCGGTAGCGCTGCGTTGACGGGGGGAATTGCGGTGCAAAACGACCGCACGAGCGGCGGGCGGTAACGCAACGTCGATGCTGGTACGTGCGCAGTACCCAACAGATGTCACGTAAACCAAACCGCAAATGCGATACCGCAGCGTCGACCGCAAATGCGGTACCGCACGTGTGCACCGGCGCTAATATATAGAAAAAAAAATGAACGATTCTGCAGTCGTGGAAAAAACGCACTACGCACTTCCCCTTGTGTAGTTTTTACAAAATGAAGTATAACTTTATAAATGGGACAGAAAGCCAATTGGGCTCGATAAGTGTTAAATAAATACGGATGCAAACCTATTTACGTTGCCTTTTGGACTTATATGTCAGTATGGCTGAGTGGTAGGACTCCGGCCTTCGGTTTCAAAGGTCGTGGGTTCGATTCCCCACTCGAGCCAGTCTGACATTTAAGTCCAAAAGGTAACGTAAATAGGTTTGTAGCCGTATTTATTTAAGTCTAACTTTGGCGCAAGCTCCCGTTGTAGAATGTAATAAACATAGACCACACAGCTTACTCTGAATTTATTGATGAGGATTGTAGGGACGGTGATCTGAAAACAGACGTCTAGTCTGGGTAAGGTTGGAAGAGTTGTTAAGTTTTTAACGTAGGTTCCACACTCAAATAGACCCGTAGAGACTGATCCACACTCTAATCAGATCAAAGCTGTCACAATACTATAATGTAGCTCTTTGTGGAATTGTCGGACTGGGGGGCTACTGGTGCGGTAACACAACATGAATCTCGAATATGAAGTGATTTTGAGGCAAGAATTGGAGGTTCTTCCAAAACGACCCACATGTGTCCGAACCATACACACGCTTCTGAAGACAGTTCGGTATACCTTCAATGTACAGAAACCCCAACAGAACGTTCCAAGTGTCTGATGAGGGAAACGACGTCACCTTTCAACGCGACTGATGGCTCCATCCAGAACCAGTCTATAAGTCCATCCAGAATTAGTCGATAAACTGTGCCTCGAGCATTCTCACAATTCCGTAAATCAACCACCTTTGCGAGCTGCTGCGATTAGTTTGGTCCCACAATCCCTCAGTCGCGTTCAAGATGATGTCACGTCTGTTGAACGGACATGTTTTGAACGCAAGGTGAAAAAAGTAAGTTTACATATTATGGGAACATCAGCTACGTAATAAATGTGTACAAACAAGAATTAAAGTAGTTCGTTGAAGTCTTAACTCTCGTTTTGCCTTTGTACTGCTGTATTATAGCTCTATCGAGTGTTCTGCGTTTTGGCAGTACCAAACTGTGTGCAGCAGCGGGCGTATTTTTTTTTTTAAAACATGCGTGGTGTTTTGGAAGAAGCTGTCCGCAACGTCTTGTGCAAACTGCGTCAAACCTACGTCATTCTACGTCATTCTAGTGACGAGCGACTCGCCCTAGAGCATCACGCTTTCGATTACATTCTCGATGCATACGCAGAAAAAGGTCGGAGAGGATTCTGGGTAACGGATGGGCCCTTAAGCTCGTACAAAGCTTCAGCACAACCCCCATCCTTCTCGTGTCAAATTCCCCTCTAGCGTTTGATTTAAGTGCATTTAAAAAAAAAAGCATTTGTGTTAATTGTTATCCTTGTGCTTCGTCCTTATAATTTGTAAAATCAACCGAAATACTCTTCATAGGCTTACTTTTTCCGCTTATTTTTGCTGTGGTAGGTAACACCAAAAAAAGTCATACTTAGTGTTGGGACCGAAACTTAATCGATGCTTACGCCAACTGGCGGCTTTAAAGAAAACCATTTTCTTTAAGAGTGTTTTACCGATGTTATTTACCCCTTTCAGTCCCCCTTTCAGTCCCCCCTTTCAGTATCCGAATTATGCCTGGTGACATTTTTAAGGAATGTCTGGGTTCGAGCCGGCATTCCGTGACTTGGTTTTGTTTTGCTACGAAGACGCTGACCAATTGGCTGTTGCTGCTAGCTTTGCTTGGTGTCCTCTTTTAGAAAGCTTGCAGTGCGCGTGGTGAATTTCTTTTTGGCCCGTCTAATTTATGTCTTTCTTTTTTTAGGACGCGGTAACTGAAAGAAGGGTTATAAAAGAAAATTTTCTAATACATAATAAAGGTTCCACAGAATTTTGTGAAAGGTTAAAATGTCTAGTCGGGAATGCACTCGATACTGAAAAATTTTCATCTGACCAAAACACGTCTCTTACAGTTATTCTGATGTTTTGAAATATTTTGAAAACGTTTTAACATTTTCATCTGGTGAAACGATTCTAGATTTATAGAGCCCTTAGGGCGCTTTTATACGCAACAGGTCCTTCTCGCTCATCGTAAGGTATTTGCAAGTCTATCGTTATTTAGGTTGTTTACGATGAATTGCCGGTTGCTACAAACGGAATGCGGCAGTACGTAAGCAATGAAATTTATTACAAAGAACAACAACGATAGAGAACAAATTTCAGCAATAATGTTCAATTCAATTTTATTGCCAAAGCTCTGGCCCTAGGCCGTACGCTCTATCACAGAAAATTACAATCAATACTTCACAACCAACAACCTTAACCATAATTTTAAACACTGATGCAACACTGTCAATAATATCGCTATTTTCAAAATCAGCCTATTCCCGCGCGAAGAACAACCTCTAGCAGTTATCAAACGATGGTGGAAAATAAAGCATCTCACTGCGCGAATCCAAATCTAGCACGACCCCCATTACAGTTTGTAGAATCGAAAACAAACCATCAAATGCTGGTATTCATAAATTCGTCCTCCATTTTTTGCTTCACTGAGAATTGTTCTCTTGTTGTCATAAATCGATGCCGTCATGCCAGCTGCATCATATTTCGTGTCAGTAGAGTACGCAGACCCCCAAGGGGGCATGGACAACTTTTAGTAAAAGGGCAGAATAAGTTTTAGTGGACATTTTTTCTGGGGAAGACTTTTTGGTTCATTTTTTTCTAAACTATAAGAAAGGAGCAGAAAAGTTTAGAAAAGAATGAGCAAAAAAAAAAAAAAAATTGTCCCCAGAAAAAATGTCCACTAAAACTTATTCTGCCCTTTTACTTAAAGTTGCCCCTGCCCTCTGGAGGGTCTGTGCACGCTATTGGCACGAAGTATGACGCAGCTTGCATGACGGCATCGACTGATGACAACAATTCCTACTGAATTAAAAAATGGAGGACTAATTTTTGATGATTTGTTTTTGATTCGACAAACCTGTAATGGGCGCCATGCTAGATTTGGATTCTCGCTGCGAGATGCTTTATCTTCCACCATCGTTTGATCACTGCTAGAAGTTATTCTTCGTGCGAGAGTATATAGGCACTAGGCAGATTTGGAAATAGCGAGAAATGTTGCATCAGTGGTGCATCAAAAGTCCAAGAAAAGGGCAGAAGACTTTTTTGCCCTGGTTGCGTTTGGGCCCTTTCTCAGGCACCCCCGCACTAGCAAACGTCGGCACAAAAAGGCCATTTTTTTAAAACGGAAAAGGCATCTTGCAGCTTAGTAACCAATGGTAAAGATGTGGACGGAGATCCTCTCTCCCCGTGTGCACGAAGCAGTGGCGTGCACAGAATGGGGAGGGAGAGGCATTGCAAAGAGAGGATCTCCGTCCACATCATTGCCATGGTTACTAAGTATAGACAAATCTAAAGCCACATGCCCTGTTATAAATGCAAGCAGCAACAGACGAATAGGTAGCCATTAGTCGTTCTCTTAATTTGTTTCTAATAATTTACTGCTGGTTGAAATTAAATCAAAAACCAAATCTGGTAAAAAGGACCGCCAAGTTCCGAATGGTCTTCGGCCTCACAAAGGAGTGATATCAACACACCAAAGCATTTGCCAAGTTAATCACACAGACTAATATTTCGAAGGTTAAATGAAAACTAGAGCATTGCTACTTTTGGTAGCAGTGTTCAAGTTTTCATTTAACGTCCAAAGTATATTCGGTTCTATTAACTTGGTGAATGTTTTGGTGTGTTGACATCACTCCTTTGAACGGCCGAAGCATTCGGAACATGGCGGTCCCTTTTACCAGTTTTGGTTTTTGATATGATATCACTTTTTTTTTTCAAAACTGTGTACATGACTCAACTCAACTAGCTGTAGCTGCGTCAACAATAGCTTGAGTGGCTATTATTCCATTATTTTAATTTCATATCATTCCTTTGCCGAACCATTCGCAACTTAGTTGCCTCTTCATCAGTTTTTGATTTCAGATTCAATTACGCCAAACACCAAATAACAGCCTTATTTTCAAGTACTACCTATTCCCGTTGGGTTAGTGGCTGAGCCTCTGGTCTTCCACCCAGAGGTTTGTTTTAATTTTTTTGTTACTTTTTTAAAATTTTTATTTAGTTCATGTCTCTAGTTTGGAAGGCCGAACCATTCTCAACTTGATGTTCACCAGTTTTTGCCTTTATTTTGATATTTTGTTTGTTTTTCGTGAAATGGACGTAGACACAATTTCTTTGGCAATGTTGTTTAGATTTGTGACGATACCCTAGCGTGTGTCTAGATACGCACGTCAATCAGAGACGATGCCGACAATACTAACAATGGTTATAACAATACTTTCGTACTTTCGCGCCCTTCCACGCCATTCCCGTTACACCCCCAGGTTATAAACCAGAAAAAGAATGCAGTTCGTATTGTTTGAAGACAAAACGTAAACTTTTTGATGCTTGGGTAATGTCACACTTGAGATACGCTTGTACTATTTACGGCTCAACCGCTAACGGAATTCTGCAGGAACTACAGAAAGTCAAAACAAAGCTGTAAAGGTTCTATTTAATACTCATGAAAGTAATACATTTAAAAAGTTGTATACATTAAATAGTATTCAAACATGTTAACAAATTACGGAGATTTTGACTAAGAATTATTACAGTATTACAAACAATTGGTTGACAGTACCTACATGGAGAAATTCATGTGGAAACAGAAATCGACCCTACGTTATACCTGCATTGATTAACAAACTTCAAAGAAACCTAAGAGATCTTTACAGCCTTTACATAATGAGAAAAGAGATAAAGAAGTGGGCCTTGAAAACATGAAGTTGAAAAGTTATCACGCAAATGATATTTATTTGATTATTAATTTTAATCTTTGAAACTATATTTTTTAACTTGAATTCTTTCGCACTGGTTGTGTTGTTTTTGTGAGTGAATTTTGGATTGGGACGTACATTTTACGAATCCTTTCAGATAACATCTACTACCGGTACTTTTAAAATGTATATAGGCTATGTATGTTTTACCCTTACTATGATTTTTATACGTGATGAGTTTTTAAACTAGTTTTATAGGAAATAATTTTAAAATACTAAATGGAAATGTATGAGAGGATGATGTATGACCTGGCATATACATGCTCAATGTTGAATTTATTTATAATTTAATAAATTTACTTACATACTTACGAGGTAATCAGAAACTGGAGTCATATTTTTGTGTTCGGTGCTCCCTAATTTTATGCATTCACTCTGCCTCACTTCTCGAGAAGGAAAGCAGGCATTACCTGTTTGTAAATCCATATTTTCGTGTTGCCAACCATGCAAGCAGTCAAGAAGAAAGCGAGATGGTTGAATGTTCAAAGGGTTTCAAAGAATTTAACGAGCGTTAACCACTCGTGGTTATCTGGTTATCTGCCCGAAGCCCTAAGGCCCTATGTCTGCAACAGCCAGATTCCCAGGCGGTCACCCACCCAAGTATCAATCCAGCCCAATGCTGCTTAACTTCGGGGATCTAACGAGAAACGGTGTTTCCAGCACTGCAAGGCTGCAGGGTTGAATGTTTGCCTGCCTGTAACAAAACTGAACTGCTTCCAGCAGGATGCCATGAAAATAGGCAATACAGTTTTGCCAAATTACATTTTCGTCAGTCACTCTGTCCTTAATCTGGCAGATTGTAGAATAACAAAAAGAAAAATAATTTTGCAACATAAATCAAATTGTTGGCATGTTGGACGTTTTTCAGGTGAAAAGGATCGAAATGTAAGAGTAAACGTTTTCAGTTCTTCGCCACCTTAAAAACATATAAAAAAAACCAGTGGCGTGCACAGGATGAGGGAAAGGGGGGGGGGGGAAGAATTGCTCCTGCCCATTTCGGAAAAAATGCTATTCTTGCCCTTTTTGCAAAAAAATATGCCCTATTTTGCATTTCTAAACCGATAAATGCTGGCGCTACAGCCAGGGAACTGGCGTAGAGGCCTAATAATAGCGAACAGAAGGCCAGAAAAGGGCAAAAAAGGGTAAAAAAGACACTGGCAAGCTAAACAAGGATGCACTACACTGCGTTAGTAATTCGACGTGTCGTATGGTAGAATAAAAAAAAATCTGCAATTGACGTTATGCAGTTGGAACGGCAGACATGCCAACAAGACACAACTAACACATCTGAATGCGTGGTGTACTGAAGAATATCTACTATATTGCACATTATATTAACAAAAATTGTCTTGTAACTTTTGCAATACGGCAAATGAGCTAGAATCTCGTGTGCGACGATGCGATCACTGACTAGATAAGTTTTCATCAGACGCCGATATTGCTTTTGTTACAAAAAACAAACTGAAAATTTCGTTGTTTTGCAGTTTTCCGTCCCCTTTGTTCATGTTCATCAGGCTTTTATATTTTTAAAATCTTCGAACACCACATTTTCAGTAAATTCAGCAGTTAATTTGAAGGTGGGTAGGGGGGGGGGGGGCGAAATTCTATTGCGCTGAGGGTACGTGAGGTTGACTACTTTAAATTTATTTACACTTTTTAGGTGTATTAACAAAAGTTAAAATATTCACACGAAAATTGTGACAAAGTCCACATTGAATATAACACAGCAGTTTCATATGGCCAGTTTTTGCTAAGCTTTACTGCTTAATTTTTTATGTTTAAAGGTTATTTATAACAATCATTGGAATGTTTGTTACTATATACTAGAAAATGCTTTTGTATTAAGTGGAAGAGATCCAACTTAACCCGCCTTTACTTACCATTATGGCAGCGTAGAGGAAGAATCTGGACTGCTTATACAAAATTAACTATTTAGCCATTGTTTTAATATTACGCCTATATGCAAAAAATAATGAATGAAAACTAATTACACAATAACTAAATTCATTCAGCCTCATTTCAAGGAATACATACACCAAATTTTGTTCGAATCGGTTCATGCTTTTGGCTGTATTTACAATACTGATCAACAGACAGACATGGAGACAGTAGGACTGACGTGGTCAAAGGTCACGAGGAAAACTTTACCCAATAGTCCAGAGCCCCATGTTGTGAAATGTGTCAATTAGGACTGGCAAAAAAAAAAAAGGGTCGTGATGCGTCAAACCATTCATGGGCCCACCCTTTTACCCATCGCAAATTAGTATCACCGCCCAAGTAAGGAGGGGGGAGGAATGTTTTCTTCTTACTCGAACTCTGTTTTCGAGAAAGATTTGCATTGAGATCGAGAAACAGTATCAAATGATACATGGAGGCCTACTCAATACAGAATACTTATTTTACTAGTGTTTTATAATGATTTTTTTTTACTATTATTATTTGTAATTTTAAATCTGTTGGTAAAACTAATATCGAAACAATAAAACTTGCATGAGTCTTCCTGTTACGGATTAAAAAAAAAATCTGAGAATTAGAGGCCAATAGGAATATCCCAACCTTCCCTCCCTGGCCAGTCCGCCACTGTAAAACAGGACATTATTCGCTTTGCTCATTCGTTCGATAAGAAACAACATCACAAATAAGCGTAATAAAATACTGTAATATATGGCACTCGAAAAGAAGCGAGGCTAGCGCAATAATTAACAGCAAAGTCTTTTGCGTGCCTCGCATTCAATGTACCGTCCTGATTCCAGTGTAAACTGCGGTGTACCATCCAGATTACCGCCAGATTACCGACGACTCACTTTGTATTGTTCTTCGCGATAAGAGAGGAGCCACCTCGATGTCTACGCATAGTCTCTAACTGACCGCAATATTGAAGACCTGACTTGACGAAATGCGCAGTTATACGCATTTGTCAGCCCAATTTTTTCGTATGAGCGCGCACCTTTAAGCTGACGTTGGGCTGACGTTATCCATAGATCGTGTACTATCGGACGACGGTTTTTCGCTGAAGGATCTCGTTAGAGGTTAGCCCTGGATTTCTTGAGATTTTGTAAGGTTTGGCTGAACGTTCCATTCGAACACCTAATAACAGTTATTATCTAGTTACCTGCAATTAAGGATAATTACCACATTCGAGAAGCAAGGTAAATTTGGAAACATTGGCCAGTCATCGAACGCCAAATAAAGCAACAAGTTTACTACGGAGACAGACATTCCATTCTTGTGTACATTGTATCCGATTGAGTGGCGCCAAACCAGACTATAAATATTGGAACGTTTTTTTAGCGCCACAGAACAGACACTCGCAAAAGGATGCTAGAAGCGGCGAAGACGCTCTTTGCCGGCTTGTGGGACAAATTCGTTTGATCGATGTCTCGTTGTCAAATTTTATGTTTGTAAATATTGTTGGAGTGTGAAGAAGGAAATTCATTTATTTTTGCAATCGAGAGTCGACCATTGAATTTATCATGGTGGCAAGCGGTGGCGACTAACCAGACCCTCCAAGCTCAAAGTTTTTTTTGCCGACCATTGAGTTAAAATGGTGTTCAGCGAGAAGTTGGCAACAGGAGTTTATGTACAACTTCAGGAGGGGAGTCAAGGGTAAAGAAGCAAGAAGATCTCTCCAGTGAGTGTGGCACCCGTCTGGAAGCAAGAAAACGCCAGTTGAAGGTTAAACAGAAGATTGACTGAGAGGATTACTGCAGTTCGGCAAAGAACCGAGGCATCCAGGCACAGAGACAGCGATCCGGTAGGAAGCAGCAGAAAGTCAAGTGTCGTGGAAGATTTGGCCGAATCCGGAGACAAGGAAGAGGCAGATCGTGGCTGAAGGGTTTTGCAGCGACAGGGAATCGTCGTCAAGGCTGATGTGACGGAGTCAACTTGGTGTTTCATTGCAACACGGCAACAGGGGTTAGGCAAACTTTTTTTTTCACTCTCTGGTAGAAGGGCGTTGAATTGAAAGGGTTGTTTATTCCGGTACAGTTGCGTGTTAGGGATGTTTTTGTGTGTTGATGCTTTATGTGCTGTTTAATACGTACTATTTACAGTTGTTAAAAATGGAATTGTTAGAGGGGAGGACGATTGCAGTTTTTGTCTTTCGGGGACAACTGGACTTTGAGACGATTGCAGATTTAAAGGCTGTGTGCGGGGAATTGGATTTGGTTGTGCCTAAACGTAAATCTGATATTCTGAGCTTGTTTAAAGATGGGTTGGAGGGAGGTACTCTTTTGCGGATGGATCTTGAGGCAGCAATTGAGATGGTGGATGAAGAAAAAAAGGGTTGTGGAAGAACAAAAAGAGAGGGAGTTAAGAGAAAAAAAATAAGAAAAAAAGAGAGGGAGTTAAGGGAAAAAGAAGAAAAGAAAGAAAAAGAGAAGGGAAGAAAGTGAGTTAGAAAGTAGGAAGTTGCAGATTAGGGAAGAAGAATTAAAGAAGGAAAGTGAATTAAGGGGAAAATGTAGCTTTTGAAAGGGAAAAACTTGATAGCCAAGCTCAAATAGAGAGAGAAAAAATTGCTAGAGAGGCTGACTTAGAGAGGGAAAGGTTAGCTAGGAAAAGTGAGCGGGATAGGGAGAAATTAGAGCAGGATGCACACAAAAATCCAGTTTGAAAGGCAGAAATGGGAGCAGGAACAGCAGTTACAGAGGGAACAAATAGCGCAAGAGCAACAAATTAGTAAGGATGCTAGGCGTCACGATGACGAAATTCAACAGAGGGACTTAGAATTTAAGGAAAAACAGTTAAGTGTTAAAGCAGAGTCTGTTCAAATTGAAAAGAAGTATGACATGTATAAATTGCACCAGCCTTTTAGGGAGAAAGAGGACAGTGTTTTAATATTCTTGTTGGGGTTTAAGCGTATTTGTGAACGAATGGAGTTTAAAAGGGAGAAATGGCCATTTAGATTGTTGTCATTATTGATGGGAAAGGCGAGTGAATGTCTTATGAGGTTATCTGATAACGACTTTGCGCAGTACGACGTTTGTGTAAAAGCCTTTAAGGTTAGGTTTAATGTCACGGAACAATGCTTACATCAGCAATTTAGAACTGCTCAAAAGTCTGATAAACAGACGTACTTCGACTTTGCTCATAATCTTACTACCTTAGGCACTGAATGGGTTAAGGAATTGGATTGTGAGGATTCGTTTGATAAACTGTTTCAGCAAATATTGATAGAGGATTTTTTGAACAAAGTGCCGAATCCGATACGGGTATGGTTAATCGATAAAGGCAAGCAGGAATCTGTTTTGAACCTGGCTTCTCTTGCTGACGATTATTGTGCAAATCGTCAGGAAGCAGTTTTAAGAAAGGGGAGTGGTTCGGACCACAGGGTAGAAATTATTACAGAGGCAATGGTAATAATGGTAATGGAAGGTATCGACCAGGCAATGGGTACCAAGGTAATAGGTAAAATGGTGGTAATCGTAGTGGGAATTCTCATTCTGGCGAGAATAACCAAAATGGTGGTAATAATAACAACGGTACAAATGGTTCAAATGGTACATATGGTAGTAACAATAGTACTGCTTCGGCGGGAAATGCTCAGGCTAAGCTGCAAGCAGGGACTAATGGTCATACTGGAGGGAGAGCGCCTTTAAAGGCAGACGAACCATGGAAGTGCTATGTTTGTGGCTCGACTTCCCATTTATGACGTGATTGCCCCAAGAATAATGCTAAAACTCCAGTTAGAAATGTTTTTAGGCAGTTTAGCAATATACACAGTGGAAAGAAGGTTAGTGCAGAAAAAAGTATTGTAGGGAAGCAGTCAGTAGAACGTGAGTTTACGAAACCGTGTAAAATAAATGGTGTGAGTGGCAGCTATTTATTAGACACGTGGGCCTTTATTGATGTGGTGTCTAGTAAAAAGGTCGGACCTCAGGCATACACAGAGGAAAGGGTTGTGCTGTCCTCAGTGATTTGTCAAGGTGTAACGGAACTCCCGTTGGCAAAGGTGAAATTTGAGACTGAGGAGGGCACAATTACTTTGGTCTGTGGGGTGTCGCCATACTTTAATGAGGAGGGGTATGACTTTTTACAGAACCAAAAGTCACATCAGTTATTGAAGTCTAAAGCAAATCGAGTACATGTGCCTTTAAATGCGGTCACGAGACAAATGACGAATGACAAAAAAGGGTTAAGTCAAATGAACAAGCTATTGACAGCTTTGTAGACCCAGATGTACTAGATTCGATCTTTTTAATAGAGGATAATGAGGCGGCAGAATTGGTAACGAATGTTGTGTCTGCCCAAAAGACATCACATTTTGAAAGTAAGCCCAAGGTTGAGTCTAATGAGGAGGAAGCAAAGGTGACGGTTCTTGATAAACCACAAACGTTATTTAATAAAGAGGCTATTGTGGCCAAACGGGATGTAAACAAAGAAAAAAAAAGAGAAGAAACTGGTTACCGAAAGTGAAAAGCTTGGTTGAATGACAGCTGGATTTGGGGAGTTTCTGGCTGTTGAAACAAGTGAATTGCAACAAGGACAATTAATTACTTGACTCGAGTTTGGAAGGGTGGAGGATTGCAGCTGAAATTAAAGGTACATCCCTGTTTTGGAAAGATGGAGTGTTAAGAAGGAAATGGGCATCGGAAAATGGTAGAAAATTGTATGATCAGGTGGTTGTACCACAGACTTTGACAGAGAAGTTAGTTAAGATGGCTCATGCAAATGCCTATTTTGGGCATATGGCGAAGAAAAAGACTGTAGCAAGGTTACAGGAGCTATCTTACTGGCCGGGAATGTGTAAGCAAGTAAAGGATTGGGTTAGAAACTATGAAATACGTCAGAAAAATGGTTAAGGTGTAAAGAAAGGTAAAGAAGAAATGGTGCTTGTGCCAGTGGTGGAGGAACCTTTTTTTAAGGATAGTAGTTGACTTTGTGGGACCACTCAAGTAGACATCAAAGGGAAATCGGTATGTTTTGACAGTGTTGGCCATGGCTACAAGGTATCCAGAAGCAGTGGCAGTGAAGGAAGCCAATTCACACACGGTGGTGAACGAGCTGCTTGGGATATTTTCAAGGGTAGGCTTCCCTGGATTGCTCCAGTCCGACCTCGGAAAACCGTTCGTATCGGAACTGACGACATGCTTTCTTGAGAGGTGTGGTATTAATCTAATTAATAGCACTTCGTATCACCCACAATCACAGGCGGTGGAGAGGATGCTCCGGACATTAAAGGATATCATCAGAGCCCTGGTGGCTGAGTACCCGGAGGAATGGGATGATGCTCTGGCTCCTGCAATGTTCGCCATTTGCTCGACCCCATGCAAATCGACAAACTTTACGCCAGCAGAATTGGTGTACGGCAGAAATGTAAGGACCCCCCTTACATTGTTAAAGGGGAAAATGGTTAGGCAAGGAGGTGCATATAAATCCTACTGTGGTAGACTATATGGTAGAAAGATTAAACGATTGGGAGAATGTGACGGAAATGGCGAAAACTGAAGCAATGGCAGCACAACGGCGTAATAAAGTTTATTTCGACAAACAGGCAAGATTGCGTGAGTATGAGCCTGATAGTAAGGTATTGTTGTTAAAAATGGATCGTAAGGACAAGTTAGCAGCATTTTGGAAAGGCACATGTGAAGTTTTAGAGAAGGTTGGTGAGGTAAATTACAGGTTAAAAATGGGAAAAAAATGATGACAAAGTGAAAATGTACCATACTAACTTAATGAAACCGTTTTATGAGGAGGTTACTACCATAAATGAAGTAGATGTGCATGAACTAGAATGACTAAGTGAGGAAAGAGAAAATGGCATGAAATTAGAGACGCATACGTGGGATTCAGGTGGAAAAAGAGGTAATTTACAGGTAAGGAAGTGACAGAGGTGGCAAAGGTTGGGCCTCTGTCGGATGAACAGATCAATGATTTGATCGGAGTTTTTGACCAAGTTCCGGAGGTGTTCTCTTACGAGCTGGGCACCACCAACTTGGTTGAATTCGATATAGAAATGTACCGGGAAGTAACGGTACATAAGCAATTGCACCGGTACTCACCCAAACAAAAAGAACTAATTGAAACGGAAATTAATGGAATGTTGGCATTAGCAGTGATTAGGCCTGGGAAGAGCAGTAATGCTTCGCCTATATTGATAGGGACTGAAGAAGGAAAAACGCCAAGGCCTGTTGCGGATTACAGGGAATTGAACAGAGGAACTAAGGTGCAGAGAAAACAAAGAAAGAAATCACAAGGAAAGGGTAAATGAAGTAAGCAGTCTGCATTAACGACTGTCCTTGTGAGGATATACAATACACTAGTCTGAGAAAGAAAGAAAAGTCAACTGCCCCGACTGGGACTCGAACCCAGGACATCCCGTTTACTAGCCGGGCGCTCTAACTACTGCGCAGGTACTGGCTACAAGCTCCAGCCGAGCTAAGTAGCTGTTCAATTTTTTCTTAGTGGTGACCTAAAGATCACAAACATACATACAAGGAGGGAAAGCAACATTGCTTCTTGGCCTCCACACTAGAAAAAATGCAAGTAGTAAATAAAGAAAGAAATCACAAGGTAAAGGGTAAATGAAGCAAGCAGTCTGCATTAAAGACTGTCCTTGTGAGGATATACAATACACTAGTCTGAGCTTGTAGCCAGTACCCGCCTCGGTAGCGCAGTGGTTAGAGCGCCCCGGCTAGTAAACGGGATGTCCATGGTTCGAGTCCCAGTCGGGGCAGTGGTCTTTTCTTTCTATCTCAGACTAGTGTATTGTATATCCTCACAAGGACAGTATTTAATGCAGACTGCTTGCTTCATTCAAGGTGCAGAGGTTCCCAATGCGTAATTTGGAAGAAATGGTTGAGTGGATAACGACAATAAAGGTTATCTCTGTGTTTGACCTAGTCAGGGGGTTTTGGCAGATTCCAAATTCGACCAGGGCCATCAAAATGACGGCTCTAAACACTCATTTGGGTGTGTTTGAGTATTTAAAAATAAACATGGGACTGGTCAACGCAACGTTCTACTTTCAGCGCTTGATGACTGAAGTATGCAGGGATATATTTACGAGTTTGCTAGGCCATTCTTGGACGATGTGCCAGTGATTGCAACTGATTGGCCAGAGCACTTGGGGCATGTTTTGGCATTTTTACGCAAAGTTAAGGAGCCTGGTCTTGATGAAATGTCAGCTTGGTATGCAGCATGCTATGTTTTTGGGTCATAAAGTAGGAGGGGGATGTAGGTGGCCGTCGGATGTTGAGATACGAGCAATTGTTGAGTTACCTAAACCCAAAAGTAAGAAAGATATAAAGTCTGTATTAGGACTCATGGGATATTATTCACATTACGTGCGTGACTATGAACAGTTGGTTTTGCGATTTACAGACAGCTTAAAAAAGGGGGCGCCAGAAAACGTAGTTTGGGACGAGTCATGTGATAGGGCTTTCAATAAGCTAAAAGAAATACTGGCCTCTCCTCCTATATTGGCGGCACCTGACCCAAATAAAGTGTACAAAGTACAAACTGATGCATGTGACAGGGGTATTGCTTTGGTATTGTCTCATAGGGATTTCACACGGAATAATGTTTGCGTGACGTGCCGTCCCATGCCGCGCGCAAGCGAGCCACGACGGCCGCTACGCAACAACCGGCCAGCCCGGGCCAGCACGGGCTGGCGCCGCTCGGCACGCTTTAGTTATTCCGTCTGAAATCCGAAGGCGCGCCGTGCCGCGCTGCTGGAAATGCTAACAAAGCTTCATCGTAGTTAAAAATTTCCCGCCACCGGTTGTTGACAAAACAAGGAGGCTGACAAGAGCCGCTTATAATTAAACCGTCTGAAATCAAGTCGCGTTGGCCCTCCAGAATCTGCTAAAGAGGGTTGGCCGCGTCCGGCCGTGGCTAGCCCCCACCCCGAGACGAATTATTCCGTGTGAAATCACTATTAGGATGGGGATGATGGGAAAGAACATCCTGTATTGTTTCTTCCCAGAAAGCTAAACAAGCAAGAACTGGGGTGGAGTACAATTGAAAAAGAATGTTTAGCATTTATTTGGGGGATAAAGAAGCTAATGCCGTATTTGGCTATGTCTGAATTTATTTTTCAAACAGACCATAATCCACTGGTTTGGCTCAGAACGCAGGAGAACAACAATGGTAGACTGTTACGTTGGTCTTTATTTTTACAGGATTTGTCTTTTAGCATAGAACATCGCCGTGGTGTCGAAAATGCTAACGCTGATGCACTCAGCAGACTTCCGGTTGAGGAAGTAGTGTCTTGACGTGTGTGTAAATATTTTTTGTATTTTGGGGGATTTGCGAACGCTTTGGTACCGAGTGTGGAAGGAGGGGGGGGGAGGGTTTGCCTTGCATGTGTGTTTGTACTCCGGTGGTGAACTTAGTTACTGTTGAGCTACAACTGCAGGTTGGTTTGTTTGGTGTGGTTTTTGTGGGGTACAGTGGTGTGTTGAGGTTGAGATTGGTTTGAGTTGTGAAGGATCGAACAGAAAGTCGAACAGCAAGCTTTCTTATGGTGTGGGAAAAGTATAAGTGGATGGATTACTTGTTAAAGAATGTGATCGAGGAAGAAGAGGTGTGTTTTGGGGTGCAACGCAGGGTGTTGTCAGTGGGCCAGTTTGGTGATGTGCTGGCCCTGGTGCTGTGTTGCAAACGTTTGGTGAGGCGGTGAAGAGGTGCTGTGTTGTGTTGGTGAAAAGGAAGCGGTGCTGTGTGGTGCTGGTGAAATGTGGTACAAGTTGTGTGTGTAGTGTAGTGCTTGATGGCTGTGTGTGCGCAAGACGGAAGGCTGTGGTGACGTGCTGGTGTTTTCCTAATGTGTGTGGTCAGAAGCATTCTTTGTGCCATCCTGGTGATTAAAATCACTAGTGAACCTGCGGCTTACCGAGATTTGTTTACCTGCAATTCTCAATCTAGGGTTGGAGGTGTAAGGTTTGGCTGCTCGTTTCATTCGAACATATAATAACAGTCATTATCTAATTACCTGTAATAAAGGGTAATTACCACATTCGAGAAGCAAGGTGAATTTGGAAACATTGGCCAGTCATCGAACCCCAAATAAAGCAACAAGTTTACTAGGGAGACAGACATTCCATTCTTGTGTAAATTCTATCCGATTGAGTGGCGCCAAACCAGACTATAAATATTAGAACGTTTTTTTAGCGCCACAGAACTGCTACACGCAAAAGGATGCTACAAGCGGCGGAGACGCTCTCTGCCGGCTTGTGGGACAAATTCGTTTGATCGATATCTCGTTTTCAAATTTTATGTTTGTAAATATTGTTGGAGTGCGAAGAAGTAAATTCATTTATTTTTGCAATCGAGAGTCGACCATTGAATTTATAATTTCTTAGTCTGTAGAGCATAATACCTTTTGTACTTGCACACTGCAAGTGGCCCACCCACATACTTGAATTTCGTCGGATCAGAATTGAACAAATGTGTCTGGCTTTTGAGATAAGATTAAGTGACAGCCAGTATCGTGCACAATTAAAACCACACAATGTGTGGTTTTAATTGTGCACGATACTGGCTGTCACTTAATCTGTGGTTTTAAACCACAATGAGTGGTTTTAAATTATTGTGTATGATACTGGCTGTAACTTAATCTTATCTGCTAAAAGTGCTGAAACTTCTCAATCAATGGCTTTTGAGATGTCGCTGAACCGATTAGCCTTCACCCGTTTTTTTTTTGCACAACCACATTAATTCGGCGTGTGACACGTCGAATTAAAAAGAGAAAAAAAAATTCCCCCGAAAAAAATTCTTGGCGTGGCCTTTTACTTAAAGTTGCCCCTGCCCTCTTGGAGGTCTGTGCACGATACTGCTACCAACAATAATAAAACAACAACATTTTCAAGATGACGCGATGTTGACAGGGTTGCAGTCCCTCGTCGCGTTTATGTCATGTTTATTGTAAATTTAGTTAAATTCGCTGATTTATTTTATAGTAAATTAGCTGTTTACCAACAAAAAATGACGGAAATGTATAGTTTGTACCCATCCACGAGCAATGCTTGCGACATTTTGACTGTGCGGTATGAAAGATTAACTGCATGGCGAACAACAAATGTTATTGTTTAAAAATTTTTTTTAACACTGCCAGCTAAAATCGTCGAAAGTTGCCGCTACTTCCGAAATTTCAGCGCACCTATTTACGGTTCCGGTGCCACGAACACATGTGGCTTAATTTAGCCAGTTGCAGTTGTAGAACGTAATCCTCTTGTCACGGCATAGGCTACGTTTAATAATTTGGTGGATTTCTTCGTGCACAGTGAAACGATTCTTTTTTCTCGGATTTCTACTAAAATTACATAGTTTTCTTCAGGGATTTCTGCGTCATTGTCGGCATCTTCTGTAAGGGTGTGTGTTTTAGAACAAGTGTGGGCATAAGATTTCTATGTGGAACTAAATCTAAACCACAGGAGTTTGTATGGATACAGCATACTATACATGTGGGGACGTTCAAGTATTACGTCGTGGGAGGGGGGGGGGGTCCGATTGATGACGAGGGGGAGGGGGTGGCCAGTTGATGAAGTAAGTACCGTTATCCCAGTATAAGGGTGGAAAAATTGGGAAAAAGTCTTCAGAAAAACACAGGGAAATACAGGAAAAACCTCTTGGGGGTGGGGCGGGGGTCAAGTTAGAAATGACGTAATACTGGAGGGGGGTGATCAGTTGATGGCGATCGATAACGAGGGGAGGGGGGTTAAAATGGCCAATTTCTTGATGACGTAATACTTGAACGGCCCCTATAATAATAAAAGGGGTTCAATCAGCCAGAATTCATAACGTGAACAAGCCGTACCTATATTGGGCGTTATTACATTTTAAGCTTACAATTTTAAGCTTTATCATCACTGGAACTCACGCTGAACGTCTTTATTGTTAACTTGTCTCATGCTCGAAGTCATTATTTGTACCATTGCGTTGTCCAGAACGATCTGAGAAGCGTTTTAGCATCGAGATAAAAGCCCCGGTCATTACCGGAAGTTGACTGGAATAGCAAAAACTGGAAAGCTTCTCAGATCGCTCTGGACAACGTAGTGGCACCAATAATTACTTAGAACGTGAGACAAGTTAACAATAAAGACGTTCAGCGTGAGTTCCAGTGATCATAATGGTGAGTGTTTAAAAAAAACTGATTGTTTACGATACGCCTTCTGGCTGGTTGCAGCCCTATAGATCAGTGACACGACGTAGTGTTATTGTGTATAACTCTATGGTGGAGCCTTACTGGGTTAGCTGCAAGGGGCACTGCAGAGAGAAACAGAAGGGCGTCATACTGAAGCCGATGCTGTCAAGAGTGATTTTTTACACCTAAAATGCGCGATTTTTGTTGTTGGAGAAAACAACGTTATTTTAAGCCTAAGAAATCCGCTCTTCCGTTGTTTTTCCCTCTATTTTTATGTAGTGCACCTTGTAGTTATGCCTTCCAAAACCCATACTGGTGCCAGTATGGCGGCAAATGTCGGTGCTTTATTATGTATAGTAGTACTCTGCACCCATGCGGTGCACGAACGACGTCCAGTCCTTGTGATCTAAATGGGTGTAGCGAATGCTAACTAGTGCTTATCCGTTGTTGTTCGGTAACTGAGAGGTTTGCTTTTTCGCCAGTGGATTGTTTTGACAGGTGCATTTAACTGTTCCGTTCGGCAAGTCCACTTAAATGCAGGAAAGGAGATGGGTTTGGTTAGTGCGGAATTCAGTAGGAGAAGCCTGACCTTTGCAGTCGGATATTCTGCAAATTAGAGCCGAACTGGATACTTGCTCTCGGGTTCTACCAATTATGAAAATTAGCTTAATAGACTCACATCAGCCAGACAGGAGCAATCGTAGTGAACTCAGCCCGAAGTCAAAGGCCAGATAATTAAGCCATCAATGTTCTGGAATCGTTATACGCACAAATTTTAAACGAGGAGCAATTTAAGATTTTTAACCCAGGGCCATCTGTTTGAAAATTCAAAATGTAATTTTAAGAGTAGCCTACAGCGGTAGTTGTAGCTAGGCTATAAGCTCATTCCTGCAGCGGTGATATTTCGGTGTTAGCCGGGTGTTATAATTCAAGATGTTATAATTCGTGATGTAAAGGAAAATTCAAATTCTTTGACCATGTTGCACAATTTTTTTTTTTAGTCTTCCAAGCCCCTTCAGAAGCTAAGTTGGTGATGTCGGAAGGACTACGCATCCCTTGGTGTTGGGGGGTACCACCCATTATTACCATCACCCATGGAAACTTCTGACCGTTGTTATGCAACCAAACAGTAGCGTGCTCAGACCTCCGTGAGGGCAGAGGCAACTTTCATTAAAAGGGCACGCTCCGGTTTTTTGTTTTTTTTATGGGAACTTTTACTTTCAGGTTTTTCGCACTCTTTTTTCCAGCTTTTTCCACCTTTTCAGCCCCTTTCCTGGCCTTCTTTTTGCCCTTTCTGCACCACTAGGGCCTTTCTGTGGCTCCGTCACCAGCATTTATCGGTTCAGAAAAGCAAAATGGGCCATGTTTTTTTTTTTTACGAAAAGGGCAAAAAGGGCAATTTTATCGAAAAGGGCAGGGCAATGGCCCCCTCCCCCCTCCCCCCTTACACGCCACTACAACCAACGATGTATAGCCGATGTTGTCAATGCTTGAAGTTATTTTCCTACGGACATTTGACCAAACACGTCTCTATCCGTGGGTGTTGGTACCGACAATCAGTGACGTGTGATCGTATGGACAGTTGAGCTACTTTTGCCATTAAAGTGTGCGCGGCCTATATCTTGAGTTCGCCGCAGAACGAACACAGATAATCGATTGTACGTTTTGGCAGCAGAGTGCCTTGTTGATATCCAAGATGGTTACAAACACAATGGCGGCCGTCGATTAAAGCCGCCCCCTCAGGAAGACGTAGTCGCTCATAAAATACTTCCAGGCCTCAAGATACGCCACGCACACAATATATACTTGTCAAACGTTTGTGTTTCCGGCTGTTTGTTTCACCGGGTTTCTGAATGGTAGAGGCTATAGGTTGTATAAAATAATCACGCGAGGTGGATGGGGAATACGGGTGAGTAGCATTCCACTTCAAGGGGGAAAGGCGGTGCTGTGGTTGTTTCCCACCAGTACGTGAATATCGGTTAACTACGTCTGGAGAGGCGGTTTTATAATTTCGGTATTTTGCCCCTGTCCCTCTCGCTGCTTGTTTCTGTCGTTTGTTGCAGCTTTTTTGGTTTTGGTCACGTGTTCGAAGGTTAGATACTGCCGTCGTTGTTTTTCCTTTCGGTCTATTTGTGTTCCTTCAGTTTTTGTCGATCTCTTCCTCGTCGATGTTTTATATTTCGGTAAATTGTCCATGGCCCATGTTGGGTGCACCATGAACGTAACGCACATCTCTACGCCAATCCACACACGAGCCATGTAGCGTCGTTATTAAATGACAGTCTTGTCCAGGGTTAATATAATAATAATAATAATAATAATAATAACAAAATTGTTTAGCCGATTGTAAGAGTTCGGCAAGGAGACGGAAGGGC
>JAHWFP010051778.1:0-21899 GCA_023313725.1 Lithobius niger | reverse complement strand
GAGTTTTTCTTAAACGTCCGTCAGTTTATTCGCTCGTTGTTTGCTAGAAGTTAACATAGCACGGCTTAGCTAGCCTTTTCCCACCTTGGTGGCAGCGTTACCGCTTATTATTACAGTTAGACTACAATATTAGGACGTGAGCAGCTCCATTCCCTACGCCGGGACTGTAGCTGTTGTGCTTGTTTAAACCAAAAAGTACCCAAAAGTAATAGTAAGAAGATCTAGTTACACCAGGCGACCAGCGATGTTACAAGCACCTACCCCGTCGTAGCATCCGCCGTTACACCATGAAGGCCTGCGGTGCCATAGCAAGGCCGAAAGGAAGGACTTTGAAATGGAACATGCACCCCTTTGAATAGAACCGGAAAAGGTGATGAACAGACGGATGTAGCGGAACATGAAGGTAAATATCTTCCAGGTTTACAGAAATGGTGTACTCGTCCTGTTGCATCGCGAATCAACTGTATCGTCTACATCTTGAAATGCTCCGTTGTGAGGTGTTGGTTAAGCGTCCCGACACTGAAAATCTGCCTCGTTACTCCACTTTTTTCTCCCCATGACTCGGGCAGGGCTCCAAAAGCCTTTCGTATTTGGAGCTGACAGCTCTATTGCTTTTACCAAAAGTTTCACAATTTCGCTTTCCAGGCTTTCGCGTCGATTTAAGATTTTTGGGGGGGGGGGGCTTCGTTTGGGCGGGAATGGAGTGTAAAGGCGGAACATAACGGTGTTCTACGACGGAAATGGTAAAAGCGTCGTCTGCGATTTGTTTAAATTGAACCACATGGTGAAGTATCCCCTTCTCCTTACCTAACGGCGAAAGGGGAGAAGCTTGGGAAAGCTTGCGTCAGTACTAAGACCTCCTCCCCCAGAATAAGCCTCTTCCTCTGCGAAAACGTCTGCCCCTGCCCCTAAATTGGGAAGGGGTGGATTGAGGAAAAGGCGATTTGGACAAATTGCATAATTGCGTATCTGGAGTTGCCGGGTTTTTGAAGGGCCGTTCCGACGTCCTTTCCTTGGGGGAAGATCACTAGTCGCTGGTTTCCAAAGTTCTTCTTCCTTTGAAATAAACTTGTTGCTTCGGAATAGAAACAGGTTTAGTCTTGTCCCTCAACTCTGTAGCTAATTCAAGTAATTTCCATCTTAACAGATCAGTCAACCCATGAATTTGCATAAGCCGCAACTGGCCTAAAACATCTACAGGGATGTTGACAGCAGACTGTAGGAAAGCATCTCTTCTGCAGAACACCATGTTGAGGCGAAGAAAAGAGCTCCACGCAAAGCTGTCCTATCATATTCTTGGATGATTGGCTAATTCCGGTTTTTCAGTGACCAGGTGTTTTAACGTTGGTTAAGCGTCCCGACACTGAAAATCAGCCTCGTTCCTTCACTTTTTTCCCCCTATGACTCGGGCAGGGCGCCAAAAGCCTTTCGTATTTGGAGCTGACAGCTCTATTGCTTTTACCAAAAGCTTCACAATTTCGCTTTCCAGGCTTTCGCGTCGATTTAAGATGTTTTTTTTAGCTGTACCCAAATACGCTAATACAGCATGAGAATTCGCACGAATAGCAGTTCTCAGAATGGCTTCATTCTTTTCATAATGGTACATTGGGGGAGATGGAGGTTGGCATCTTCAACGTGAAATCCTCCTCCATGGTCTGTTAGTCAGGGAACTACTCAGTGGCTGCAAACATCTCGAATCAAGACTTGAGCGGAGCCACTCTTCCTGTAGAAAAAATTTTTCGTCTTCGGATCAGGAGACGGGAAGGGCTTGGAGACAGAAATTTGTGCTTCGTGCATCCGTGTGAGATTCCAGACGTAAAAGCTGGCGAAAAGCCACAACAGATTGAGGCATGTTGAACTGCCCAGGTTTAGACCCTCCCAAATTCGCTAGGGTGTCTGAAGGACTGTCAACCGGATTAATTTTTGGTAGCACAAAGTCCTTACAATACTCCTTTGAATCACTAAACTCCTCATTAAAGCAGCGCAAAAAAAGTCCCAGCTGACAAAATCGGGGGGGGATGTCATTGTTGGCTTTGACCGACGATTGTGTGTGCCTCCGAAAAGCCCTATCATCTTCAAAAGAGCTGTCAGAATCAGAGGAGTTATATTCTTCGGGATAATCGGATTCGCCATGGCCAAAGCGATGATGCTCAACGAACTCGACTTTCCTACGTTTAGCATGGTCACCATGTGAATAGCGAACTGCAAACTCGCGCTTCCTTTCTAAACGCTTTGCAGCAAAATATTCGTCCTAACACGACTTTCAAAGAGAAATGTGCCTATGGCTTGATATCGGCGAAGCATATCGCCGCACCATAGCAGTAGACATTGACTTAAGTACAGCTTCCTACCTTTTTGGCGAAACGCCGACATGGCGTGTTGGTGAACGGGCGTTTCGTTTCAAGGGCGATGCAAACTTTTCGGCGAGTCAATAGTGCATTTTGATGGCGAACGAACGCTTCAAGAAAGCGATTTACTACTCTTACTCGCCAACTTCTGGCCTTTGTCAAGCTTCAGAACTTTAATGTCTTTGTCTACAAGAGTCTGGCGAGTCGTGCTTTGTTTTACCGCTACGCTTTTGATTTTGGTCTACTGTCATTGCCAACATTTTTATCGTTAACATTGCTCGGTTGCAATGTCTCCGGCCTAAATGGAGACCGTTGAGTTGAACCCTTAGTCACTATTGACGATCACCATCATTCCTATCCGTACACTAGGCGTTTGGCATGCAGAACGGTTCGAAGGATTTTTTTTCACTGCCTTATCGTCATGCAAATCACAAATCTCACACTTACATTCTACAAAATTACATTCCCTGCAATTCCTGCAAGCTGGGTGCAATGTGGGGGGGGGGGGGTCTTCTTGCATATGCAAATTGAGAAAAATTTGCCAGAGGCACAGATTTCGCTGAGCTTTAAAGAATCCGCCATCTTGGTGGCGTTTTTTGGCGATTTAGCTAAACAATTAGCGAACAGAGTGCCCGAGTGTTCTACCAGATGCCCGAGGTAAAGTGACTATTACACCGAGAATATAAGGGAAGCACCACAATCGACCATAAGGAGGATTAGCTTAACTAATCATATGGAGATTTAAAACGGGATGAGGTTATGAATTGCATCTGGTTAGCCAAATCGGAGCGATAGTACCACTTTAAATACGGTCTCCATCCTATTTATGAGCTCGTCCCGTTTTGCTGCCGCCCATACTCGAGGTCTCGCCTCCTCCACTGAATCGCCACACAGATCATTCCCATGGTAACTGCCAACTTCATTAACTTCTCTTAGCTTGATGTCTGCTTCTTCACCCAGTCTTTTTCTGCCCAGTTTCTTTAAGTCTTGATCCCCAATTGCAACTGCTGGGTTTTGATGTTGAGGCTTCAGGTTCGTTATCCGCTGCCATTAACTGTTGCGAGTCTCCAACGCAGATGAACAAAATTGATGCAGTTAAAACTTGTGCATTGTTCGAATAATCTTGACAAATTTGGATAATACAAAATGCGATTTAATTCTCCGGCATCGTATGCCACCGTATACCACTAGTGCCGCTAGCATCGTAATGCCACCGCATAGTCACTAGTTTTCGTTGATCATGCTTACTTGAACACTCGTATCTGTCTTGCATGACGAGAATCGATCCGTTATTACGAGGGGTGTTATAAGTAGCACTCGTTTTTTGTTCATCATCGCCAAACCCTTTTTTTTTTGCGATTTCAAGAATGCCGCACAGTTTATTTAGTCCGTATAGTTATTTTTTTGGGGGGTCTTTTTACATAACAATACCCCGCCCCCCCCCGGCACTGCCGAGGCAAGTGCAGTTACTCTCAATATGACATAAAAAAGGAACATGCACACACACACCACATTATTTTAATTATCAGAAAAATATAACAATTTAGTACAAGTTGAAGGTCAACAGTATTTTATCTCTATAAACACATTCTACACTTTCCACCTATAGAAAAGTTAAATGTATCCATTATTTCCATCAGATTTTTAAACTGAACCCACGACATGAGTACAGCACTGAAATACAGTACACCACAAATTGGGAAGGGACATTAGTTACATAATATTAACTGTACACAATGAAATCTGAATGGAATTAATCTATTGAAATCTTCAGAAACAAATTTACACATAAAGTAACAAAAAAAAAGGGATGATATGTGTTCTAAACAGACTAAGATACTGAAATAGGTAGAAAATCAGTTGGACAAAGTATGCAAAATGGCATTAGTACTATTTGCAAGTACTGTAACGAATGGTAAGTCATAGAAACTGCAACAACTTTTCAGAAGGTACTTGACTGATGCAGTCCATAGGTAACCTTTAATTTAAAGGGCGTTTTACTTGGCTTATGTACAGAAGGAAAACGCAGAAAACTCCATATTGCTATTAAAACTGGCTTCAGTGCAATTTAAAAATTATTTGATCACAGCAATTACTACAAGGAAAATCACCAGCATTGTAACCAACACACTTTGCATAACTTGTATTTCCTATCACAATGAATATACCACCAAGACACAATAAATACTTTGTTTAGACTTTCACATACTCAACAACAACTCTCTGCTTTCCCCACGATTATTTTTTGCACTGTCACTAATGAAAAGAAAAACAATACTCAGTTGCAGTACTTACTGTGCAGTGAATTTTAAAGAACTTGGGCACACAATTAAGGACTTGGACAACACTGGAAAAGAAACCACTAACAACATTAACACTTGACAACACTGGAAAACAAACCACAATTAACATTAACACTCCAAAAGCTTTAACAACTGTTAAGCAGCAATAGCTTTGTACCATAATTTAACAAAATGTTTTACATTTGATGTGAGGTTAATACCAAAAAGGTAAAAAATACTTAAGAGACTCACACCTTACTAACACTTTATAGTTAGGACCAATTTTAGGGAAAACAATTTCAGTACATTACAGTTAAGATGCGCAAGTTTTACACTAGACCTACTGTAAAACAACAAGCTCCAATTACATTCATAATTTGTCATCCTAGATCTGTAAACACCACATATAAAAACTATTAAAAAAAAAGGAAACTAAGAATGAGCACTTTCTAATTAACCCTAGTATTCTAAAATAAATAAAACCACACCAAATAATGTTACAGTTACAAGTCACCACAAAAACATGGCATGACGCATTCTATCTTAAACACAATTGATACTATACTTTCAGTTTGATCAAGTCCGATTTAAAAAAAAAAACCCAAAAAAACCGGTACAAGCGCAAGGCTGGAAATAGAGCACAATTTATTCTCTCTCCTATTCAGGATTTTATTTTAATTGGGGTCTGATCCGACCTAACCTTGATAATCATCTACCCCTATCTACCCCTCGATAGTCATCATTAAAAAGCCACCGGCATATGAAACAATCGACATAGCGCTGTTATGGCAATATTACAAGTCTGTTAAAGCAAAAAAAAAAAAAGAATTGCCAGCCCTGATAGGCCGGCTGAATTTTGTTTCTATTGCCTAAAATTGCTAACCCCTCCTAATGGCTATGCGCACACCCCTCCTAAATATGAGGCCATCTTTCTTTTCTCTCAATATGTCATGGTGGTGACTCAAGAGGTGCAGTAGAGTGGGTACAGGTAATGTATATTTTCGTTTTAGGCAATAGACACAAAATTTAGCTGGCTTGCCACGGCCGGCAATTTCTCTTTCTATTGCAGACGAAAATAAACATTACCTGTAGATTTAGCGTTTACAGAAGACATTAAAAATGGCGGTGGGCAGCACCTGACGGCTACCCAAGGGTTAGGAGCTGCTCCCCCCAAAAATCACTGACTTTGCGCTTAATTAAAAAAAACAAAAAAAAAACAGGAAGATTGGATCTCTCTTTCTGATTTGGTGGCCCTGAAAAGAGCCGTTTGTCTTGTTTCCTCTGCATAGTGTTTAAGGGGGGGGGGGGTGGACAATGACAACACATCTGGCAGCAACGATGGTTCCCAGGTGGCGAAATCCATCGGCATAGTTGGTCAGGTAGTGGGCTGTAAAGACTGGCAGATTCTTCCATGAGGATGCCCTGATGATCCCTGAGGATCTCTGGAATGGTGATGTTGTTGTGGAAAGCCAATAAAGTGGAGAAGGCACGAAGCCCACGGCTGTGACTGTGATGATGCAGTTTAAATTGTCTTTGCAGTTTAAATTTGAAACCACGTATGCGTAGAGAATGACAGTTTTAATTCAGTAAGCAATCAACGCTGGGGTGGTTTCGCCAAAATTCCTTTTGATAGGTAGGAACAGTTGATTATTTCCTTTAAGAATTTTGTTACTCTCAGTTCTTTCGAGATAGAAGCGTAATGCTCAGACAGGGCAGAGTAAACGCTCACGCTCGTCGCCAATCACCGTTGAGCGTTGGTGTGGTGGTTTTTTTAAATTAGGTTCAGTGTTTCTTTGAGTAAGACAGGCAGCTTCGAAATCATTGGAGAAGAAGCAATAAGCCATGTCATAAGAGAGGGCTTATATTTCACTACAACGTAGGCTTGTGGTGAGCGTGACTAAGAACACTATTTTTCGAGTGACTTCATAGGACTTAATGAGGGTTGAAATCCAAAAGTCTTGGAGAAGGTCAGTTTTGCCGGATGCTTTGAAAACTTGAGTACAACGCAGAGCGGCATAATGAAATTATGAATCCTTTTAAGCCCTCTTCTAAAAGGTCAGTGAAGAATACTAGGAGTTCAGACAGAGGGGGATCGACTGGATTGACTTTCCGTAACTTACAGCAACGAAACTATTTTTTCCAGTAGCTAGCTGTCTGTGGATTTCCTGGCTTGCGATTCAAACAGCTTGGATTCAATTTACCGAGTTCGACCACGCCGCTGTCGGCCAGTTCGGGGCTATTAATAGGAAGAAGCTCTGGCTTAATTCTATTTTCAGAAGGACCAGCGGCAGTAGCTTGAACGGAGGGAAGATATAGCCGAAGAGGTTCGTCCAAAGGCAGACGAGAGCATCTATTGCCCATTCCAGCTCGTACGGGACTGGACTGATGAAGTGGGGAAGTCTGGCATTGTGCCTCATGGCAAACAAGTCAAAACAAGTTCAAATCTATATATATAATAGGCTTGGGTGGCACTGAGCAAATTCATCAAATGTGCGCGTGTGTGTGTGTTATCATGTGTGTAACAATCAGTAACAAACGAACTACTGCTTCCATAATTTAACAAAAACCGGTAAACGGCAATTACAGTGGTTTTGCAAAGTCATTTCAAGAAATAAAATCACACCTGAACCACCAGGAAGAACACATTTCACAGTTCTACTTGAATTTTCGGAGAATATACCGTTCTTCTTCAGAAATACACGCACAACACGGAGGAAAAAACAAGTTCTCACATCACCAAATGTCAACAAAATTTCTAAAGGACGCGCGTGGAGAAGTAGACCACTGATCTACATATCATCGCTTGGAGACGTTCTCCAAAGTGTGCGTGTCTTGAAATATCTTCCAAATCAAAGCCATACATTGAAGAATTTGAATTGAAATAATCGCGAAAGCCGGGCAATACGTCACGGCGGCGCGAGCTACATTTTCGGTTTCTGTCTGTAGCGTGGTGAAAGTATTTTGGTGTGCAGCGACGCGACTTGATGTGTGCAGATACAGAGTCGGAGGCGGACTCGTTGGTACCACTATGAGAGCGATGTCTTTTGGGGCTTCCGGGTCAACGAGCGTAGGGTGAACAAAATCTAAAAGCGTGAGGTCGCCGAAAGGAGTGGAGATTCGAGGCGAGGAGCGGCTTTTGTGAGCCAGTGATGAGCATCGTTGTCTCTTCCCAGGTACTAAAAGAGAGGAGTTCCGACGCTGAGAAGAGAGAGAATGGGCAGCAGTTGTCTCGATCCATTCGTGAGTATAGGGTTTTCATCCCGTCTCGCTAATGCAATGAGTTTGTTGATTTTACGTCTTGACAAAACATTGTCAGCTGCTGCCGCGGGCTGGTGAGAGCCGTTACAGGAATGACGGAACAAATGAGACGAAAGATCCAGGAGAGTTCTTGTATGGTAATGACTTTGGGAGAACACTTGGAATCTTTTCTTGTTTTCTGAGACTTGTACTTTTAATGTCAATTCCAAGACTCTTTATGTAGTTCCAATTGAAGATAGTGGAAATCAGCATCCGGAGTGGCTGTAGTCTGTCTACAAGGGACCGGAGATGAGTTGGTTGTGGTCACGGCAGTAGCATCCGAAGCAACGGGAAGTGAAGCTGAAAGACTAGGAGAACGAAAGCCTTTCGGTCGAAGAAGGACCTGCCTCGCCAAAAGATGCCGACAATGAGGATCGCTTGGGGAGATCACAACAACAGCAGGGTCAGCAGCCAATGGGTCAGCCATTGATGGAGCTTCCGAGGCGGCGTTGACTTTAACCATCGCTGGAAAATCTTTTTTCGGTGCGGGAAAAGCGACATGCGTGTTCACAGAGTAAAGTCTAGAAAAAGAAAGATGGCCTCTTTTGGCATACAGCCTTTATTATAGGAGAACTGGGGTGAGCGAGCTGGCTGAATTTAGACAATTTTAGCAATAAAAGGACAATTTTAAGGATAAAGCATTCGAGAAACAAGAATGCTAAATTTTCGTCGGCAATAGAAAAAACTTATTGGGCAGAATTTCAGCATTTTGTGAACAGAAGTTAGTAGCTATGTGATTAATAAGTAATACAAAAAAGTTTTTACTTCCAGAAGTTGTCCCGAATGCAAGATCACTCAAATATAAGGCCGCTTTCACACTAAGCAGCTGGTGGTGGCGATCAGTTGCCAATACAGGTGGCTGGGGTTGTATTCGAAATACAGCACGTCCAAATCTTGAGCATGCTTCTCCAAGAAATGCAGTCTTTCAGTCGTTTTGTTATATGTATTTGTTATATGTAAGAGGCCCTAGTTCTAACATGAAACTTAGCTTTTTTTTCCAAAACAGGAATTTTAAGGAGTGTTTTTTTCTTTTTAACTTTTTTTTTTTGCCTAACTGACTACTAGTCTTTTAAATGTTTTCAACGACAATATGTATATGTACTGTAACACTAGCACATTAAAAAATTCTTAAAAGGGTTACCAGCATGAATATTTTGACATATTAGTAAATTTCAAATTTAGCACATTAGTGACTGGCCTTCTGCAGTTTACAAAATGAGGATGCAAATCACAATGTTGCCCAGCGCGATGACTTGTGTCTTTGTAGTGTTAATTAGTAAACTGCCAGCTTGACGCATTACTTTGGACTTTGCTAATCGTAAGGCTGTATCGAACTGATATTTGCCTGAAAGCTAGATACTGTACTGGTAAATATCGGCAAAGTAGCTGGTCAAAATGAAGATAATTGGCATTCAATTGCTAATGAAATGGATTACTGTATGCATTTTTGTAAATATCGAAAGGTACATCAGAGCTCTCTGCAAATGCTTCATTGCACTCAACTTGGCTTCTGCCAAATAATTAATAAACAATTAGAGCAACAACAATTAGAGCAAGTTTGTGACTAGTTGCAGCTTTGCTGGTTCTTAAGGTTGTTGGTGACAAGTTCAACAAGAACGGCAACAATGATCAGTTCGGTGTGCCGTTAATTTTTTGACTTTTTAACTTGGTAGCGTTCTCTAAAAAAAGAACCGATCAGTACACCCCTAAGATTCTAGCCCAAGTAAAGATCAAGCTTAAGAAATCGCACTATCGGCAACAGCACACGTTCCTACTTATGCTGCCAGAAAACTCATGGCCGGTACATATTTACAAAACAAATATTGGCAGGAGATACATACCGATACAGTAATACTTAAATCAAAATATGCCAATCACTACTCTATACCAATTCCATTTAACAAGGGTGCATGCAAAGCACTACAAAGTCTTTTACAATGATATTTTACCATTGGGTACGCAAGTACAGTAATTTTAATGAGCCAAGCAAATTTGATGAGAGCTTTTTAAAGAAATTACAGCGAACCCAGATTTTCCGAACGATCAACTGAAAAGCTAATGAAAAAAAATACCTTTAAACATTTTTAAACAATTTTTTTTTTAGTATGGTTAGATACCATCATTCAAGTGTTAGTGTTAGTACCAATTTTATTAACTTAACACCCTGATTTTTCGGCAAACGCTCGGCCAAAACAGTTAGGAAAATCAGGGTTCCACTGTAGCTCAAATCGTGTTTTAACTTTTATCCTTAAAATTGGAAAACCATTTGTGCACGTGGAGTCAAGTAAACAGCATCTTACCTATTTATCGTAGCAAATAATAAAAGAAAACTTGTTAACTATGTTCACCAAAACCTACTCTTCTGTTGCAACTAGGATTGAATTTAAATTACTACTTTCAGATTGACTTAAAAACGTACTAAGCTCTGCAACTCTTTCACCCGACTATAAAAGATTTGGCACAATACTCCAATCAGAACCAGGAAAGGAACCTTTCTTTTAATTGCTCAGGCGTAATCACAATCACACAATCGATTATGGGACACAGTTTTCGTCTAAACACTGCAGTTAACACTACAGCTTCACTTATCATGCAGACAGAAAAAATTGGTGTGGATGTGCGTGACGTGACAATTCAAAATTAAATTAAAATCTCAAACCATCCAATGTTCTGCAGCCCTGCGCTCACTCAATCCCTTCCTATACTCGTATGCCACCATAATTTGCTTTTACCTAATACAAATGTTCTATGCAAGGATAACACTAGGGATGTTCTTGTAGACATCGTTTAAAACATTCCAGTACCTGGACTATACTGTAAACACAGCTTCATTTGCACTCTTTAGACAAGATTATTTTCAATAGATTTGAAATATTCAATCACATATGCAAGAAGTAGGGGTGAGAGGGGAAACAAAGAAATATTTACACTTAAAAGTATAAATAGTATACAACTGGGAAAAAAAACTGTTTTGAAGAATTGCAGCAAGCCAAAAAGGATGGTGGGGTACAAATTGAAACATATACATCCTAATGGTGTTATTTTAGGGCACCTGCAAGTCTGAGAATAAAGTCTTCATTTCCTAAAAGTTCAGCTACTTATCTGTAATTGCAGACAGTAGAGACATTCAATTGACACTACACAAGCACAACATTTTAAGTGCCCTTGCTTAGGTTACAATTTTTAATTTTTTTTTTCAGGTAAAAAAAATGAGACTATCATCTCTTAGCCATTACGATCATTCACTACATTTAACAACTTTTAACAAAGTCTTGATCATTACTGTAATTAGTTAATAACTCGTTAGGTTTGCCTGCCAAGCATGTCAGAATATCTGGACATTGGTATAAACTGCTTAAACTAGTATTACTGGCGAAACGGGTTAGCCCCATTAGAATAAAGCTTAGCCATCAACTCTACTACAGGCCAGTATGTAAAGAGTATGTCATGGCAGAAACTTAAAAACCCCAATCTAAGAGTGCACTCAGTAAGCTTGTAACAGTACTTTAAATAAGTACGTTACCTGAAATTTATATGATCAACAAACCACCGTTAACAAGTCACCTCCTTCACAGAAGTTCTTGTACTCTACTTGTTAAAATACCGTAGATTTTATTTCATTGTTCAACCGTTACGCAGAGTAATATTATAGTGACGTTTTGCTTAGTTTTGAAGTAATACTTCAATTATTACACCTATAAGATGCGATTTTAATTATGACCCACAAAAATACAAAGATTCTGTCAGTTTCCCGTGCGTAAAAATAAATAAGGAAACTGAACAAAGTAAGACCCTGGTAGCTTATTTTGAGCAGGAAGTATTGAGCAGCCTTCAGCAAACCAAACCCCAGTCTACACCGATTAACTTAATTTATGAGCATTCAGATTTTGATCAAGAAAATAGGTTCGTACAGAAAAAATACTTTATGTACAATTTATGGTATTCTGCTTAACATATTAAGCAATCACAAACAATTACAAACAAAAACCCAAACCTAAAATAATTACTACAAAACACAACAGCCATATTAACAGTCTTGAAAAAAAAACTGGACAGGCAGCATCCAAGTATTACGAGGCAACAACAAACAAGTGAATCTTCCCTAAACAAAGGTTTGAAAAACTCTGGGCAGGGAGGATTGCTTAGCAAGTCTCAAAGTTACCATCTGATTGAAGAGATATTCATACTCAGGTGAACTATAATCAGGATGTTTTCTTTGATTCGAAAGAGTCTGCATTGAGCGATGGCATGTCATCTGTACTTGGCGTGCTTGGAGTACCTGGAATAGAGTGGCCTTCCGGTGTGATCAGACCTGAACACACTATGCGAATATAAGCTGGTTTCAAAACCTGTCAACAAAATAAATTAATGTTACCATGGTGTAGAAGATAAACTTCACAAGGTATCTTTACATCTCTTCATACAACAAAACAAATCTTGTGCCAAACAGACCTAAAAGTGGATGTGTATACACGCAGTTCTGCAAAAGTTTAACTATCTTTTCTGTTATTCTCCTTATAATTTTTCCTTGGTATAGGCAGCAGCAAATCAACATTAAAACTAATTTAAGTTCCTTAATCACAAGCAAAAATTATTGTGCCAACGTTCCAGGGGGTTCCAAGTCTTCAAAAACACGTACAAGTGTAGTGAAAGGCCAAGCGTTAAAATAACTACCTAAAATATCCATACTAAAAACTGTTTCAGCTGGAAATGGAGAAATTTTTAGAGAATTAAAATAGTATACTGCAATGATACTATAAATAGTTTTTCACATAACATAGCAATAAAATTTGTTGCCAACATCATAGAATAAAATTAAGTAGGAATTTGAATAAATCAGTCGCAACAAATAAGTGCACCACGTCAGAAATATAAGGAAAATATCACACAAAACATACCTGAAACAACTACAGCCAGGAAATATTCAACACATGATCAAATACGCAGCACAAAAGCAGAAGAATGCATAATCAACTTAGAAGATAAAATCAAGATTTACAAGACATTAGAAACATTAAAAAAAAAAAGAGAAAATTCAAAATAGTACTTACATTCTCCCACGTTACGGCAGCCATGATGTCTATGTGGTTACCAACTTCTCTCAAATCCCCAGAATACCTAAGAAAAAAATATATTGACACCTAACTCAGTAATGTTGTTGCTCGAGAATTTCATAAACTGAAGCTGCATTTCATTACTTACCTGATGTAACCCCACAGGCAAAGAAGAGCAAGGGACAGACCCATGCACAGGTTGGTAAGATTTGCAAATAAATAGAGACCAATAGCACCGAATATGCTAGAACATACGTATGCTATTACCACTAGAGTAAATAATACAGCTGGTGTCCTAAATGCCTTGAAGATGTTTTTACTTTCGTTGAACTTCAAGTAATTGCAAAAGGCATCTTCTAGTTCCTAAAACAGAAAGTGTTTCATTAGCTAGTTTAACATCTGGTGCCAACTAGGGAAGACCTTTTTTTTGGGAGGGGGGGGGGGGGGGCGGGAGAGAGAGAGAGAGAGAGACCCTCTCATGCAATTTTGGGGATCGTGCGTATTTAGATCTTTTCTCAACTTTATAGTCTTTGTTTTTAGAAACAACATTTTGCCCCCGTCTCTCCATCTCAAGCTTGTCCGTTTGGCGGGAAACATATTTTGTCACATTTGACACATTTTGTGTACTTTTTACTGTGTCAGTACCAGTGTCGGACTGGGCACTCGATGCGGATCCTGAAAGGGCCCCCTCCCCTATCCCTTTGTAAATATTGAGCGCCCCCTATTTTGCCAACTCATCATACGATTTTGCCTTTGGAAATTACCTTTGAAAGGGTCCAAAAATCCCAGCTAGGCGGTCTGGTGGCAGAGCCCCGGAAGCTGAAGCATTTTACGCTGATTAGTGCCTGTTTCTGCCATTTTCTGGATTCCAGTGAGCACATTTGCAACAAAATTTCAAGCAAATTTTGGTGATTTTTCTTATTCGTTCTTCAGGATGGCAGTTTCGGAAAAAAACATCAAAATACCAGGAGCACCTGGTTGATTTGTGTTTCTATTGTCTACTAAAAATCTACATTACCTGATATTTTAGCATTCTCCTTCTCCCATGCTGTTTCATCTAAAGATTAAGGACTTTCGAGAGCCGCTACCTACTGAGCATCCTGTTCTGCGCAGCCTCCTTGGGACAAGCTGAGATATTCCATCCTTTATTCCTCTACATAGTGTGCCCGTGGCGACAGAGGGGAGGAGGGTGGGAATGTTTCACGTAATGTTTATTTTCAATAGGCAATAGAAACAAAAATAAACCTGGTGCCCCTGGTATTTTGATGTTTCTATGCCTTGAAAATATAATTACCTGGTATTTTAGCATTTCACAGACCTCGTCAACGGCGGCGGTTTAGTGGTGGATGCTACGACGGGAGGTGCTTGTAGCAGGCACACAGACATCTGGTTTACAGCTGCGGAGGTTTAAAATACTTTTGGTTGCGATGTTAAACTTTTTTAACAACATAGCTCTTTCTATAGCTGTTTGAGGAATAGAGAGTCAGAAGCCTAGGCTAAAAGGTAGATAAGTAAAGACTGGTATTTACTGCCACCACGGTGGGGCTTAGTTACGAACTACTGGAGTCTAAAATAAATTATCTTAACTCTAACTTAAATTCAGATAAACAAACTGTTGGTTTTTATATGACAAATAGCAAAATAAACAATTACATGTTTTGTTTCAAGATTCCAGCAAGTTTACAGTTTAAAATCTTATTTTAAAATAAAATATCAGTGAATTACATTAATTCGGTTTTTGTTCAAAGCAAACACTTAATGTTGACAAGTAATTTCGAATAGAAAGACAAATTGTTCAGTCCAGAACTTGTAGCCTACTAAGAATAAAATACTCAAATCAAATCACTTTCCAAGTTTCAAGTAACGTTAGGATTCAACCAGTGAAGGACAAGCTTCTATAACGACTGCATTAAAAATTCAGTGAAGTAAGGTTTAGATTCAAGTTATATTTAAAATAAACTAGAAAGCCGGTTTTTAGGGACCTTAAACCCTTAAGTTTATGGGGAGACTAGATTCCAAAGGGCCGAAAACCTATGTCCCCATAAAGTTCAAAGACAACTGTCAAATTTAAAGTTAAAGTTCCTATTTAATTTAGAATTGAGAGCCTAAAAAAATACGTCCAAGTTTCAAACTAGCTTTTTTTAGAAAAACTATTACCTTTGCCTGGCCTGGCAACTTGAGGCAAAGAGACCTCTCCATCTCCCCAACCAGCAATAGTGACTGTTGGGTTCCGTTGTCAGTTCAAGAATTTCAACATTGTCCGCAACTGGCAAAGCCTGAGGAACGAGGAGTACGGGACGATTCACCGTCCTTCGGCGTCCCTTTAGCACGTGGCATGGGAACGGCACACCGAGGGATGCGGAACGTAGAATGAGGAACGCAGTTCGGGAACGAAGTGAACAGCACGGTGGCTAGAAAAGAAAAGGTGAGCATACTGCTCCGCTTCGGCTTTTATATGAAGGAGGCTGCGCTGTAACTTGCGCACTAGGAAGCGAACCGGAAGGACATCTTCAATTTAATTTCACTAGATTGAACAGCACTTTGAGAAAGAGAATGCTATAAAAAAGGTATAAAAAAGGTAAAAAAGGTAATTTTCAAGGCAACTAAAAAAAGAGTTTAGACGGGTTTAAGCTGTCTCAACGACCGATTGGACAAAGTCAGCACATAATGAAGGTTAGTATTTTGGAGATTGTAAGAAACGTGAATTTTACCTAAGAGTAAATTAGTTTTTACTATCCTAAAATACCTAACTTCATTAGAACCCCCCCTCCATTCGACGAACCTATGGGTTCCTGGACAGGAAACGGAGTTAAGGAAAGTAATCAAGCTAGCTGATATAAGGCGTGACGCCAGCGATCCAAGCAGTGGAGAAGCTAAACTCAACGTTAAAATGAATTAATAAATCAAACGGTTGTGTAATTTTAATTCCGCGCAATTAAAAGAGCAAATCGAAACGAAATTCAAAAATGGCATTAGGTTCGAAAGGGTTAAGATTCACATGTAAGCTAGATACTTAATATGCTAAATGAAAAATCACTTGCATTATTTTCGAAAGGGTTAAGGGCATTAGGTTCGAAAGGGTTAAGATTCACATGTAAGCTGCATACGTAATATGCTAAATGGGAATCACATTATTTTCGAAAGGGTTAAGATTCACACGTAAGCTACATACACGGCGGTCCACAAAAAACTAACGACCCAAAATTGTTTTTTAGGTCCAACTTTCCTAGTTAGTATCCCTCAGCACCAGGAGAGGACATAAATCACATCTAAATGAAAGAGAAATATTTCTGTCCTCTCCTGGTTCTGAGGGCCGCTAACTAGAAAAGTTGGACTTGGAAAATGTTGGGTCGTCAGTTTTTTGTGGACCACCCTGTACTAAAGTATGCTAAATGGAGAATCACTTACATTATCAAGCTTCTCCTCATAAGCGCTTGAAAATTCTTCCCCACCCATCTTTCTCGTTCCTCTGAACTGGAGCATAGCTTTACGCTTGATCTTGAAATGTTCATGTTCCAATTTTTGTGTACTTATGTACGGCTTATCACCTCCACAAGTCTAGGAAAAGAAAAATACAAACACTGGAAAAATGTTGCCAATTCCTCTGGCTACATTACAGGTAAAAAACGAAATCGGCTAAAATCTTAATCTAAGCATTTAAAACAGCTCTATAATTTCCCTCTCAGCAATGAAGTTCTCTTTGTACTCTATCTTATTTAGAAGCAACATCAGTGGTAAAACCATAACAAATAATAAAATTAGGTTATGGTCAAATTTTGAAACGTTACTGCCCAATAACCAATAAACATGTTCGAGATAGTAAGTCTGCAATAGAAATAGATTTGCATGGTCTTTTAATAGGTTTTATAGTAATTTAAGCCTGAACAACAGCATATTGTCTTTTCAAAACTGTATCTACAACACCTTAAGAACGATAATCGTCTTCTCAGTTCTTCCTCCTATTGCAATTAAAGCCTCGAATTGCATACAAGGCATGTGCAATTCTAATTTGAAAGTCAGTATTATCAGTAGGAAAACGATGATCACGATTCACACTCATTTTCAAAACCTTCTGATATATGATATATTTGCCCAAACATCTTACACAGACACTTGCAATCCTATATCTTGAATTTTCGACAGCTTATGCAAAAAAATCTGTCTTCGTCAGGCACATAAATGTATTGTCCGCTCTCAATTCACATTCTTGCTGTTTGTTACTTTCAAAAACGGCGTCCGCTTCAAAAACAGCGTCTGCTCCAAAAGATGGCGTCAGCGTAGCTCCCCGTATTTTTAAGGCCTGCTTCTCCATTTCCTGTGCAGCATCGCCCCGAACTCAAGGTAGCTTTATTTACAAGGTAGCTGATATTTGGATTGGAAGGCCCCTGTAGATTCATAAGCCCGCAGTCGTTTTTATGGTGTTCTTGAACCGCCAAGGATTCCAGTCCCCTTAAATGTCTGTCACTTTTCGAATTTGATACCAGCAGAGTTTTCGTTGCCCCCAATTCACCGAACGTTTTGTTTCCATGCAGTGGGTGGTAATGCTGCTGGTCACCACCTTATTCTTCACATCTGCCATATGCTGTTTCACCCTCATGTGCACACTTATCCTTGTCTCTATATAGGCTGCCTCACACCCTCCGCATGGAATCTGGTACACCCCTTCGCTCATATTTCTCACTGCACTAAGCCTTTCTGCTACTTCAACACTGCATTCCTCGTTTACTTTGGACTCGGAATCTCCGCTTCTTCTTTGCTTCTGTGTTTTTCTTCTTCTCTTTGGCTTTCCTCTCCTTCTCCTGCCGTCAACGAGGAATGCAGTGTCGAAGTAGCAGAAAGGCTTAGTGTAGTGAGAAATACGAGGAATGCAGTGTCGAAGTAGCAGAAAGGCTTAGTGTAGTGAGAAATACGAGCAAAGGGGAGTACCAGATTCCATGCGGAGGGTGCGAGGCAACCTATATAGTAAAGACAAGGAAAAATGTGCACACGAGGGTAAAACAGCATATGGCAGATGTAAAGAATAAAGTGGTGAGTAGCAGCATTGCCACCCACTGCAAGTAAACAAAACATTCAGTGAATTGGGGGGGGGGCAACGAAAACTCTGCAGGTATCAAATTCGAAAAGTGACAAGACATTTAAGGGGATTGGATTCCTTGGCGATTCAAAAGAAGAGCACCATAAAAACAACTGCGAGCTTATGAATCTACAGGGGCCTTCCAATCCAAATATCAGCTGCCTTGTATATAAAGCGTTTGGGGCAATGCTGCACAGGAAATGGAAGCAGGCCTTAAAAATACGGGGAGCTACGCTGACGCCGTTTTTGAAAGCAAGAATGTGAATTGAGAGCGGACAATACATTTATGTGCCTGACGAAGACAGATTTTTGTATAAGCTGTCAAAAATTCAAGATATAGGATTGCAAGTGTCTGTGTAAGATATTTAAGCAAATATAGCGGAATTTTTTTGAAAATGAGTTTGAATCCTGATCGTCGTTTTCCTACTGACAATTCCAATTTAATTAGATATTCACAATTTATTCAATTTATCAGGATTTATGTTTTTGTTGGTGTTGTCAAAACTGAGGTAAAATTGCTTTCGTTTGATGAGTTTAAACGATCCTATAATTTCTTAACTACCCAAAGTTTGACAACCATCTTGGTCGCATTTGAATACACAAATTCCCTTTCCTTATACCCACCAGCATAAGACATTATTTTGATGTCACTGCCTTGAACAAATCTGTTCCATTTTAAAATCAGTCTGCAATTTCTTTAGTATTGTGTACTCCGATTGTTCGTAGCACATAACCCTTGGCGTCCGTTACGCAACGCGAATCAAGGCCATCTCCTTCGGAGCTCGAATGAGACCGTACTTGAACAGGGATCAAAGTCACTCTTGGTTGAAGAGTAAATAGGGAGGAAATCTGCCGGAATTGTACAATTTTTAGGCGTTTTTAGGAAATTTGCAAAGCTAAACAATCGACGAGCAAATTAATAAATCATAGTAGTTGTAAGGCCTGATGAAGACAGTCAACTGAGCCCCACCAACCCCACACTGTGTAGCCGACTATCGAAAATTTGCACAGATATTGTGGGAAGAACATCTTTTACTGTGAAAATAAGCGTATAAAAAACATCAAAATACCAGGGGCACCCTGGTCGATGTCTATTTCTATTGCCTACGCAATAATATACATTACCTGCAATATATAGCATTCCTTCTTATAATGCAATCTCCCCCCTAGAGAAGAACTTGTTGGCTTCCCTGCTAGCTCGGTAGCTTATTCATGTGTGCATGTGTTGACACACTCTTCCTATAAAAGCGCTGGTGCCAGACCTGGTTTCATCTTCGTGCCTCTCAACTGTTACTATGGTAACTCAAGAGGGGAGGTAGGGCAGGTACAGGCTATGTATATTTTCGGTTAGGCAATAGGTACCACAATCGACCAGGTGACCCTGGTATTTTGATGTTTCTATATGCTAATGAAAATAACCATTACCTGCAATTTATAGCATTGCAGTAGACCGTGTCACCAATGGCGACGGGACCATAGTAACACGTGCTCTAGCTATGAGTTTATAAGCTGGCAGCTCCAGAATCAACAGACTCGCAGAACCTGAAGCGAAGGCATCATTATATTTGGAAGAGTGAATTAAAAATATCCAATGGTCGCTGTTGTCGCAAGACACAACGAACATTTGATAAAAGTACAAATAATTTAAAATTAATTTAAATATAAGGCCAAAAAAACGAAGGAATACGGGGTTGAAATCACTGGGGACATTCACAGGTTCAGAGGGGCAAAGGATGTGTGCGTTGATATACAACCATAAACAGGCAAGCTGAATTACCATCAGAATGGACTTGACGCGATGAAACTAGAGGCATAGTTGAACAAACGGCTTGGTTTGGATGAACTGTTTGAATGGATGAACGACTGGAATGGACGGAGGGCTTGACTGAGTCTGGAAGGAGGCGACCGTGTCTTGTGAGTGGTGAATGACAATGGACTAACGAGGAAGGACAAGTCGTACAGGAACCAGGGAGACAAAAGGTAGAACAGGAAATCTAAGTAGAAATGGAAACAGATATGACATCAGTTCGGAGAAGGGGACCACTAAGGAATCCCTTGAATAGTAAAATGCACGTGGGTCAGAAGTGGTCATAAGGCGAGAGATGCCCAACGAATGGCTGGTGACGGGAGAGCATATAATTCCGACAGCTGTGCCCGAAAACATGGAGGAAAACACAGTTCAGAACATATAAAAGGGAAAAAAAACGGGATAATGTAAAAATTGGTAGCGTAATTCGTTGATGCTTGAAGAAAGGTTTGGAGTCTCAGAACGGATGCAAATGGGGGAAATGAGTGAATGGAGAAAGCCCGAACGGGACAAAAGGCATAGTGCTGAAAAGCTGGTAGTGCGGATGCGAACAAGAGACACGGAGCGGTAGCAGCTAGCGGACAGAAGGATAGTTCATGATTCTGGGGATCAGTGAAGGGGAGATGCCAGTCTTAAGGTGTTTGAAATCGGAGGCTATTTAAAAGAATAGCTGCCAATCACAACGTAAGGCGAGGAATGAAGGTCTTCCAAGACAGGGATAGTACAAGTCCAATGAAGGCATGTGTTTGTTTCTCATGATGGAATGGAAGAAAGTAACGTGGATCCGACTCCTCGGTGCTGGTTGTTGAGTGTACGGCAAAGGATCGAAAGGGATTACCGAAACAAACGGAAGGAGAGAGCAATTCTTGGAGACAAAGGCAGCTGACGAGTGGTATGGTCGAAATAAGTGAGATCCTTGGAAAGACATGAACAAACTGATTTGTGTTATCATATTGCCAAGTGGAATAAGCACTCAGCGCTTGGAACAAAGGGGAAGCAGATGTCGAGGCCCAAGATGACATGAGAAGATCGATGGGTTCAGGAGAGTTTGCAACAGTGAAAGCTGTGCCAGAAGGCGAAGGCCTAGCTAAAGGAGGTTTTGATGGTTGTAACGTTACTTCTACAGGCACGGGCAACTCATGGGAAATCTTAGCTGGGGGAGGGGGGGGGAGTTGTTGCGTTCACGGTGTGACCAGGATTGTGAGGATGGCATGCAGCCGGACGACCGTGTTGTGCCGTGGGAGGCGAATGACCATGAGCACGGCGAGTATTCGAAGACAGAGCAGTGTTGTAGGCGCCAAGGTGAACTGGCTGGCTTTTTGTTCGACGACACATTGGCAAAGGTGAGCCATTTCCGTTGAGAGATCGGCATTCGCTGTACGTAGAACATTCGCCTCAGATGTTAAGTCTGTGTTCGCTGTGTGAAGGGCAGTTGATTCAGCGGCAAGTGTGCTGGCTGTAGTCAAAATGGAGGCAATGTTCAAATTTAGGTGGACAAGATCCTCTTGTTATAATTGCAAACTGCAAATAATGGCGGTGCGCATAGCTGAGGCCGAAGAGAATAGAGAACTAGCAGTGGAGTTTGAAGCTTGCCGAGAGAGAATGGAGCCCAGTTGGGCAAGCGAAGGAGATATGTCCGTAGTACGGGTAGAGGTGGAAGTAGAAGTTGGTGGGAGCATGACTGGGGGCAGAAGTCGACGTTACATGCTGGGAACGATACTTTGTCAGAATGCCCGTGGTCCATTTCAGCTTTTGGCGGGACATTGAAAGACACAAAGTTACCTGAGCAGGAGACGAATGACCGGAGTTCTTAGGTGCAGAAGCAGTGGCCTGTTTCTTATAGGACAGCTTCTTGGGTGAAGACAATGCGTGTTGGATGGCGAACGACGGGACAACGAACCGGCTGATGACAGAACACTTTTCTTCCGTGCGGACGACCAAGCACTTGAAGTTTTTGAAATAGTGTTGGGCGTACCAGAAATTTTTCAGCCGGTGCCGGTACCAACCTTAGAATCCCGGTACTCGTTTTTTTTTTGG
>JAHWFP010051777.1:0-37858 GCA_023313725.1 Lithobius niger | reverse complement strand
GCAAAATTAAGGGAGTTAAAACAATAAATTACCTCCCAGGCTAAGCCTGCAACAAATTCTTCATATGGCTGGCTTCCTCCGCTGTTAAATAAAACAGAATTCTTGTCTTCCTGTCCTTCTGCCACATAAATAACAGCAATTTTATGTGTTTCACGGCACTTCTGAGTATCCAGGTTCCGTAATTCTCTGAGAAGTTTCTCATTTTTCTTTAGTAAATCAAATTGTGATCTAAATGAGAGAATGGAAAAAAAAATATAATACTAGTGGATGAGTGTATTCGGTTGTCAGTGTGTGCACCCAATCTGTTATCATGTCAAGGGTAATGTCAAATTCCGATTAGAATGTCAACTGCAATAATCTACCCATGCTAACGAATAATGTTGAGTCGAATTTCGATGTATCACCGATTCACCGGTACTAAAAAATAAGTCTTATTCACCTCTTTTCCCACGACATAAAGCCAAGTTGATCCAACAAGAGTCGACAATGTTGAAATGGAGTGTTTGCTTCACATGGTGGTTTGGGGTGGACTGGTCTTGCTGACATGCTGTAATTATAGCCACGTTGTTAGAACAACTTTATTACGGTTGGGGTTACTTAATACATATTTATTATGCATTAAAGTGCTACATTTTAATGCAACATCCAGTAACTTACTTTGAGTCACAACTATGCCGTTGAATAAAATCCAGTTCATAGTTTCGCTGATTTAACACAGTTGTTATAGTGTCGTCCTCAATTTCAGGAACTAACGACACAGGTGTGAGTGCGGGTCGATTTAGAGGCAAGCCAGGAGCATCAAGGCACTCTGGACTGGTGTGACCAACGTACTGCAGCAGCTAAAACAAAACCACAAATTTAACATGCAATAAAAATCGTTGAAAAATGAGGCGCACAAGCAATTTTAAACTCAACTTTTTAATTTGTCCGCAACAATAACTTTTAAAAGCATATAGAATTACACATTGTACAATACATCACAGAGTAAACATACATCATCCAAGTTATCCATGTCATCAGCAGTATCTTGGGCAAGCGGCAGAACGTCCGGGGATCGATGACGAAGAGTATGACGTGGTGGAGAGGAGGAGGATACCGCCAGCAGCAACAAAGAAGGAACAGAGTCATCATGCTTCTGGGGTCTAGATGACTGGTTTTGACTCGGTGGTGAGAGCCACAGTAAAGGTGCTGTTGAAAAAACACAAGTATTTTTTGTCACTTAGGTGCTGAAACTTCCTGTTTTAACAATTTTGCTGCACCAATATGTACACCTCTGGGCATAAAAAATGAACGCAATGTTCGAGGTTCGAGTAGCCTGACAACAATGCAAACTTTTTCAATATTGTAAATAAGAACATACGTCACTGAAGGGAGAAGGAATTCTTTATTGTTGATGCCAAAGAGTGCATTGTGAATGGCATTGTTTGAAGATTGAAGATTGTGGCATTGTTTAAAGCCCCAGTATAATGAAAACGATTATTCTTTATGCCCAAAGGTGCACATTGCAACAAGCAAATTACTTTCTCATTTAAAATAAAAGTTACAGTGCAAAATGCAAGTTTTTTTTAATACATGTACCATTGACTGACAAGGACTTTAACTATTACCGTAAATCGTGGATTAAATGCCCATGGACTTATGCACTTAATTTTGCAAAAATAGGGGGATGGGCTTTAAATCAAGCATAATCAATTTTCTAACCTTTCTGGACATCTATTACAGAAAATTCAAAGCTTTTAAACGATCTCTGAAAAACCAATTTTTACATCCTTTTAATTGTTGTGAAGAAGGGAGGAGGCTTAAGTGAGAGATGCCCAGGCCTTGTGCAAGTGCTAGGAGCTAAAGGAAGAGTCCACTATTACTACAGGGAGGGAGAAGGGGCCAGTAAACATAGCAAGTAGGGATGTGCGATACTCGAAAAATTCGAGCCAAGTATGAAACTTGTACTCGAACTCGGCTCGCTGCTCATGTCCATACTCGAAAAACTCGAATCTGGCAAAAATGCGATAAATTTAATCAATTTTCGACCGATTTTGACATTCCAATATACGAAATCGATCGTCTCGACGAGAGCTTTCCAGTGGTAAAGATTAAAAGTCAATAACTGAAAACATTTTCAAGTTATATCCTTAAAACTGGAAAACCATGGCCCACACAGTCACCTAAGCACCATCTTTGTTCCTATTATTTTAACAAATTAAAAGGAAACTTGCAAACAAAATATTTCCATCAAATACTCGAACTCGACTCGATACTCGATTCTTCTATTGCAAACTCGGCTCGGCTCGACTCGAATTAAAATATTTCTACTCGCACGCAGTATTATCTTTATTCGCCTCATATAACTTTTAGATAACTTTTCGTAGAAAAAAAACGACAATTTGAGGGGTGGGCTGTAACTCCACTATTTCATGATTTTAACTTTACAGTATTTTAGGGGGGTGGGCTTTAGCTTCAACTGGGCTTTTAATTCACAATTTACGGTATTCTACACCAATAACCAAAATAAAAAAAAATTTGACTTACACTCGGATGTTGTGGCCACTTTATACTCTGGTGGACCATACAAGATAGAGCTGTCCCACGAAAATTTCCCACTCATGTCTCGGGTGATTACTCTCACTTGAGACTTGGCAGTGGTTAAACCGGCAGTTACACCACCCCCAGGCACATCCTTTAAATTAAACACAAGTTCTGTAAATTCTGCTTAGACTAATAATTAAGGGTGTCTGATACCCACATTTTGGATTAGGATACACGACGATACCAAAGCCTTAACAAAAAATGGATAGGCCATTTAAAAAAAAAAGTTGTTTCTCAGGCATCGCCGCACCGCCCAAAAGCCGCCGCACGGACCTTTTTTTTTCATTTTCCTTGATATTTACCGCAGCGCTCGCAACAAAATACGATTACGAGACACCGGACAAAAAAAAACCATCACGAGCACCACACCAACAATAGGGATAAGAGTACATCATTATTATTACTCTTATTATTACTACTATCTATTATTAATCTTAGCATTACATTAACAACAGCAATTATTGATGTTGGTGCGGCTAAAAAAAAAATGTAAAAAAAAATGCCCGCCCGCATGGAACATTTTTTTTTCGCCCGAGAAACAACTTTCTTTTTTAAATGGCCGTAGATAAACTGAAAATTGGATGCGTGAATTGACGACAAACATATTTTGGCTTTACTATTTTTATTTAAAAGTTGCAAAAGTAAAATTTGGTGCAAATTCTCATTTAAATGGCTTTGCGATTAAACAATGGTAACCTAATCACAAAATTTACTTTTGTTTTTTACTAAATAATTTTAAAATGACTTGTTATGTGTGAGATAAGCCCAATCAAAAGCTCAAAACACAAATACACCTAAAATCAATTCAAATAGCACATTACATTATCATAATGGTCAATTTTTAGAGAAATTATCAAAACAATAAATTATTGCAAAACAATGCTACTTACCAATGCAGGCAGTTCCACAAAAGAAATTAAGGTGTTGTTGTTAAGAACAAAGAACTGCAACAATAATTAAAGAATGCAAAACGTTAAATAGTAACAACCTCCCTTCTCACATAATGTGAAATTAATCGTTTTACACTTATGCACCTACAAGCAAATGGAATTATACTTCATTAATAATTTGGGGGTTTTCTAAAGTACAATATAAAAGATTCTTACCTGAACGTTCTGAGCATGAAAGATTTCTGTTGAGAGTTCGTCTGCGGCATTCAGTCCAGGAATATCGTCATGCTCGTTGACCATGCTTGTCAACCGAACGGCTCCAATGCCCATGGGGAAATGATTGAGGTGGTTCACTAAATGACTCATGATCTGTAAAGAGTAAATACAAAATAGTTCCTTTATTATATATGTCAGCACCAACAATCAATAAAAGACTGACCCCTGATAATACCATGTGGATCACACCAGGATACTCGCTACCCCTGATATACTAAGCTTTCCTTTAAAGCTTGTCTAACAAGGAAGTGAGAAATCCTATAAGTTTCTGACGAATCTCTCCCACACTTAATTTACTATTCCTCATCCTGAATTGGCAACTCAGTTTTTATCCCTAGAATACTAACTCAATTAAAATTTTTCATTATTGTCAGCATTAAGACGAAAATTCCTAAATTAAAAATCCTTACATCTATGGCACCAACGTACCCAATGCTAGCCAGATGCAGTCATCGCAAGGACCAGGGTAGCACAGGAATCCATCCTGCCAATAGTACGTGAGAGTTCTCACGCCGTTACGCCCTGCACTTGAAGTAACTATCGTGCTTCCCTCATCACCTGTGCCACACGGTCTTCTGTCGGCTGGATGCCGAACTCACGGGTGTCTATCCACGCTCCCAGGAATTCGAACACTTGTTGAGGCACCAAACTCGACTTCTTTGCATTCACTCCCAATTCAAGCTGTTCTATCAGCTCGACGCACTTTTGTGTGTTCTTTGTCAATTGAATCCTGTTCTGGTTCCGGATGAGCCAATCGTCCAGATACGCATGCGAGTAAATAAGGGCCCGATGGAGAACTGCGAGCACCGGCTTCATGAGCACAGTAAAATCGTGGGGTGCTGAGCACAGGCCAAAGGGAAGGACTACAAATTGGTAGACCTTCCCTTGCCAAACCAGACGGAACAAATGAGGCACGCTCGGGTGTAATGGCACATGGAGGTAAGCATCTTGCAGGTCTATGGTAGTTGAGAAGTCGCCTGGTTGGATTCCTTCCCTGATTGATGCTAACGTTTCCATCTTGAAATATTCCGTCGTAATGAAATTGGTGAGATGTCGCAGATTGAAGATCAATCTCGCACCCCCGTTCCGTTTGGGGATCACCCTCGGCGGGCTGAAGAACCCTGGGGTGTTGACAGGTGCTTCCACTATTGCTCCCTTCCTGAGAAGCGACTCTATCTCTGCAACATACTCTGGTGGTTCCGGTTTTTGCAGCAGCCAGTGAGGTGGTGTTGACCTGAGTGGTGGCGCCGAAGTAAAGTTTGTGACATAGCTTCGCGCCAACACTACGAGGACGAGCTCGTCTGTCGTTATACGTTCCCACGTTCTGAGATGGCGCGATATCCTGCCCCCAACCTTCCCCAGGAGGAAGGGGGGGCGGATGCGTTAGAATGTTGTCAATGCCGTGTGTTAGGGGGCCTGCGACCTCTACCCCGGTTTCTGGGAAAACTGCTCCTCGGTGGAAATCCTCTTCCTCTGGCTCCAGTCTAAATTCTCGTCTGGGCGCATTGAGTCTGCTGTTGGGCTTGACTAACTCTTGGCGGTCCCTGGCTTCCAGGGTGAAGAGCCTCACGAAAGGGCACTCTGCTCAATCCGGTGCCTCTGTTGTTTCCCCTTTGGCGCTGCGATGTAGACGGCGGCTTCACCTTGTCCCGTAGCTTGGGCGCGACGGTATAAAGACTACCATTGGAAAGCCACCTTGACTTGTGGATGGGCAATAAACGCAGGTTTTTAAGCGAGTCCTTGCACACGCCCGCTTGTGCACCCTCCTAGTAGGCGTCCCGGCGATGGAGCACTGAGTTGCAGAGCGCCCGCGGGCCCCAGTTCACTGCGTCCGTGTGGAACTCGGCGCCTTTCGCATTAGTTTGATTGCACCATCTATCTCACCCACGTCCCGTTCCTCCAGTGGAGCTGCGAGGAAGTTCTTCAATTTGGCCGTAGCAATTTGGACATTGCAATGATGATTCCATATCCATCTTAACCTCTGCCGTGACATACTCAGTTTCCTCGAACGTTTTGTAGCATGTTACGCGCGGAGCTCTGGCATTACCGACCGAAAAGCAAGTCCCCTTCGATACGTCTGGAGGCGATGTAGGTCGTAGCATCCCTCTGCTCACCAACAGCTGACGATAAAGAACTTGTAATTGAGGCAAATTGTTCTGTGGTTTGACAACGCCATCAATATTAGCATAACACGTGGCCGGTGGTTCGCCCTATGCAACTTCAGGTATGACCACACGTGGGCAAAACAAACTCGGTAGCGAGTTGTAGACCTCGTCTACACCCACTTACACTCAATGGCTTCTTGAGCACTCTTTCGGGTCTTCTTCTCCTTGTGTTGCCCCTTGTTGTTGGGCCATCACCTGCTGCTGGGACACAATGTCCGCTACGTACGGGTCCTGTACGTCCGGTAGACCTGTAGCGGACTGTGAACCGTTGCCCGCCTGTTGGTCGTCTAATACTACATCAGGTATTGGGTCCTTCTGCACTAACACGTCGTCGATCTAAGTACTGCACTGCACTAGCGGTCCTGACGCCCCTAACCACACACTCACGATTGCAGGTTGCGGAGGGGGTGGGGGGGGAAATTCACATTCCACCCATGTGTTGTCTGTGACGAACTGTCCTGACCCGGCCGTCCGCTCCAACCACCGTAACCTGGCCAAGCCCACTGACCACCGTATGTGGCCCACTGGCTGTCCCATGAACCCGTAAGGCCCCAAGGTATGCTCGGGTCTGACTCCGGTCTGCAGCCTCCTCCACCATCTAGTGTCCTGGACTGCGACGTGTTCTGTCCGTGACTGATTCCCTGTGTCCCGGATTGCGAACGGACCCAGCTGTGCGCGGGGCCCAGTCTGCTTGTGTCCGTGCCGGCACCGTAATGCGACTGTCCTGGTCCCACCCCGGAGCATGTCCGGGATGGTTATGACAGCTGTTGGGAGGAAACATGTAGGGACACGCCCATAGACTCCACACCCATGCTGTTTAAATTGTTTAACAAGCATCTACGTATAGGTGAAGAGTCATCAATACCAACAACGCTACTTACGGTCCGAACGTTATGTGTTGGAGTCCCCGGCGGTGTCGCCGACTGCAGCGCGTCCTGTCCGCCGACCTGCACTGACGTCTGAGGCTCTGTTTGAATCACTGCGGGCAAACGTGGTGCCTCCTTTGTCCCGAAATAACTCACGAACGTATCTAATATTCCTTGGTGTGTTTCCAATGCACGTTTACAATCGGCTATTTCCTGTTCTTTCTTCCTCACTAACTCGATTCTCGTCATTTCTTCCGACACCGCCTTGGCCACTATACTAGGAAGATCTGCTAACTGTCCGGTAGTGGTCTCAGTCCCGGACTGTGCCGAGACAAAGGAATTATCTGATGGTATCCTGGCGACCTGGCGACCTGCGAAAAACTAGAATCGTCCCCCGATTCCACTAAACGTTCCAAATCATGATCAGTACCTACATTACTTGATAGTAATGCCATTTCATGTTCTCTTCGTCGTAAAACTGCCCGAAGATCCAAATCTGCCCAAGCTGCCTCGATGGCCGCTACGATTTTTGGGTTCATTGTAGAACACCACTCACCGCATTTGAAACTCCCAAAGTTGCAAATCCTTCATCTGCGGCATCTAGGGTGTTGGTCTCTTGGATTCAGCTTCTTACCACACTTCCCAGTACCATTTCCAGGGCACGATGCCCGTTTTTTGGGGTATTTGACGAATCCATGTTCGAAACTCAGAATTTTTGCGACCGATCACGACCGCGTCCCAAAATAAACTGTGTGAAGAAGCAGGAAAGGGGCACCACCTCGCGGTGGTCATGGGCCCCGGGGAGCGCCATTGCAAGGACCTGGAGTGCATAAATTTCATGTTTGGGACGGGTAGCATTTCCAAATAATTGTAAAGCATTAAGAATACAGATAAGTATTTTAGGCTAGCAGTAAAAAGTTGATTTCGTAAAATATATGAAGCTCTTAGTTAAATTTGTAGAAAAATACAACGACAATTTGGTGTTAACTACACTATTTTATAATTGTAACCTTAGAGCATTTGGAGAGAATGCGGTAGCTGTAACACAACGTTTAATAAACGATTTACAGTACAGTGAAACCTCTTTATAACGATAGCTCATAACAGAGTTAAGAAATAGAATGTTGTGTCAGGTTTATCGTTATACACAATCCCTTTTGCATTTATTGTTGCCTGAAGAGCCTCAAAAATTGCATTATTATATAACAGGTTTGTTGTTATAAGAGGCTTTGTTATAATGTGGTTTAACTTTAGTAACAATTGCCCACAGTAGCCATGCAAAAGGGACCACTAAAAATTACATACCGTTCGCGCAGCTAACTTGACTACATTCCATTCTTTTCTTCCTTCTGTTGTTGGGGAGCTGCTGGCTGAACGTGGTGGTGAGGCTTCGAGCAAGGGAACCAAATCTTGCATAGGAGACATTGGCTGACTCTTGGGAGAACCTGGAGTGCTAGATGTCCCATCACGCAAGTTATCTAGATGAATGTTAGGGTCATATTCCGGACCCATCGTTTCTAGTGTGTTTTCAGGTTGGCTGGTTGGATTCCATTTTCCACCCACTACTGTATTAAAAACCTGAATAAAATTGAAAAAATAATTAAAAATCAGACTTTATGTTAAACATGATTTCTACTCGGACAAAAAAATGTTATCTTAAAGGTGAAATTTAGTTTTTGCTTATCCTAAAATACTTACCTTTAGCTAAATATTGTGTAGTAAATTTCACTTTAAGAGGCTTCCATAGCTCACCATCTGGGGGCATGCATGTTACACCACCCAGCATGCAGCGTTACCTATTAGGGGAGGTGGCACGATACAACATTTTTTTTATCCCGATAGAACAAATTTTAGGACTGTAATAAGCATCTTAATTTTGTTAATAAAAAAAACCTTCTTTGAAACCTCGAGTGTAACCTTCACGAATGTGAATTGTGTGGCACTTGCCATTTGGTCAGTAGACATGAAAATGCACTTGTCATTGTCAATTACTTCCTCCCATTTAGAAGTAATTCAGCAGTTCTGCTGTTACTTGATGCTTAAATATTATAACTAACACTCCAATCAATTATAATGGCGATATATATAATGGCATAATGTTCCACATTATGTTTTCAGAAAACTGCCTGTATGACGCCACGTTTTCTTCCACTGCGAGTGCAAAAAAATCCGTAAACATCCCATTCGTAAGCTCTAACAGTAACTTTATTGAGTCTACAAGTGTGATATCCACATGTTTTTGCACTCTTAGTGCAAGGAAACGAGTCGTCATCCAGTCAGTTTTCTGAAAACATAATGTGGAACAAACTACAGCAACTGTATTGCACACTTGGATGGAGAGCCCTTGTAATACCGCACGCAATGCCGCAAACCGCTTGTTTCTAGCTATTATGGGTTCTGAGATATGACAATTTGAGCATCGAGGTTCGCATGATAATTCGATAAAACAGAAAAAGTGCGATACAATAATCAATGAAAGTTTTTATTGCGATATCATTGAATTATCGATTAACGTGCCAACCCTATTTCCTATCCTGACTATCGTTTGTAAAGTTAACTATTCTGTTCTGGTGGGTGTGTGGGTGCACACTAAAGGTAAGTATTTTAATTTTAAAAAATTCGAATACAAAAGTGTGCAAAGCAGATGGCGTAGTAAACAACGAAGTAAACAACGACGTAGTTGATGTAGAAAACAGAAATTTTATAACTGTAAAATTAACATTTTCACTACTATCCGAAAATACATCCCTTTAGTCATTAGCTGACTTTGTCCAAAAGGAGACAGGTCGAGCTAAACCCAGAGCAAAAATGCACAGACGCCACGTTTAACATTTAACAATTCTATTCATGAAAGTAAAGGTACCCACCCATCTTAGTAGCCAAGCATTGCTTCTCGCCCACTGCGTTGCCAGCCATTTCATGTTCTTTTAATTGTGCATCGCCTATAGCTCTACAGACATTTCTCAGGTAGTGGCTAATAAAAGTTTTCTCACTGTGTCAAGCATACACAGTCACAATTTCGTGCAAGGGCACGCCAGCTGCAAACGCCCAAGACGAAGCTAACGTTCATAACTTGTGCGCTCGCACAGCCGGGTGGAGATCTAAAAATGGTTGGGGGATCACGTAATAAGCACAGTGAATCACTTCACAAATCCATACAGCAATCTTAGTTGAAGGTACTGGAGTAGGAGACGGACTAACAGAGTTCCTGTCCACAAGAAGAAAGAGAGGCGTCTGAAGAGAAGTCCTATCCTACTGCGGTAACTGAATAAGTTTTCTGAATATTGTAGCTGAGTGTATTCCAGATAAACTTTCAACGCGTAAACTGGACACTTCAAAAACATTGTTAATTTTCGTACTGTGAAACGCCATAATGTCAACAAAATAGGAAAAAAACATTGTTAATTTTCGTACTGTGAAACGCCATAATGTCAACAAAATAGGAAAAATTCCGGAACAAAATTACCACACACTTTCACAATCAATTGCAATTAATGAACATTCAAGGCCCTTCATTTCCTAGAGTGAAGCATTTAGTGAGCAACAATCTGGCAGGTCGACTTCATTGTCAGTGGAGAATAGGAACAAATGATCTAGGCCCGCAGCACAAATACAGGAGGTAAAGTTGCCAGCCAAATTCAAATGCGATAGTTCGTCGAATTGGAGTGGAAAATGTAAAAAGTCCGAGCTATATCCTTGAAGCCCGAAGAAGATAGTAGCTCAAGCTATCGAAATTTCACTGGACGAAGCTGTTGTCTTGATTGTGAAAGTGAGCGGTAATTTTTTTCCGGAATTTTTTCAAGTTTTGTTGGAACCGGACACTGCGATCTTTCACCAGTCGATGGGTCCATCACAGGAGCTAGGGCCTTGAGCATGATGGGATGCAGAGCTTCATCCGGACACTGATTCTTCACACGAAACTCCACCAGCGTAAACACGGTTACCGTTGAGCAATCCTTACTGACACGAATGTGGCAGTCCTCCCTCGAAAAAGTGGCCAATTTACTCTGATGAGCCATCGTAGCCATGGACACCAGAAACACAGTTGGCCGAGTAAGATGTAATAGGGATGCCGTATGGATAGGCTCGTAAGGGTTAACCATCAAGCTAGTTAAAACCAAAGGCAGATTACAAGAGGGAAACGGACGATGGACTCTCAGTGGATGGAGAGATGGACTCTCGGTTTAAGGATGTCGAAGGCATGCACAAGCCTGGAAATCACCTTGCTGTTGCCTGCCTCTGAGAGATAAACACAATTTAAAACCAAATTAATGACAGAGCTATATCCCATAATGCAATGTAAGACAGGCCGGCCTGGAAAACATGGTCCAAGAATGCTGCCAAAGCAGCAACTGAAGCGTCACAAGGATCCACAGCATTGTCAAAGCACCAGGCAAACCACCTGCGCCATTTCACCTCATAAAGCTTTACTGTAGACGGTCAATGGCAAGACAGTGCGTCACAAGAAAAGAAAACCTGCCTACTTCAGATTAGTCTTTAAAAGTCTCCAAGCGTAAAGATGAAGAATGGCCAGGTTTTGATGCAAGGTGGTGTCACTGTGTTGTGTCAGCAGATCCGATGACAGTGCAATGGGACAGGACCCTCCCGGGCTAGGCCCAGCAGGTCCACAAACCACGGTGTGGTTGGCCAAAACTGAGCTACCAGCAGAAACTCAACGTCGAACAGCCTCATCTTAAGACCCTCTGAAGGAGGGAGAACGGAAAAGACATAAGCGAACATCGCGTCCACTTCAGGTGGGGATGTCCGTCACCCAGGCGAGGGGATCCAGACACGGGGAGACATACAGCTGTAGTTGATGATTGTGAAGCGTGGCAAAGAATTGATCCTGTTTCTCTCTCAATTTGTAACAGGAAAACTTAACTTGTCGAACGCTTCATCTTTCGAACAGGCGATCGATTGTTGGTCATTGTAGCATACAATTGTCTTCAACATATTCTGCTACGTTGCTTGAGGAATCTTCCAAAATCAGGCTTTTCTCTTACTCTGAAAAATTGTTCTTCCAAAGGCGCTTTCATATAAGGTTCTCCTTGAGAATTGTTTCCCACGAGTACATTATCATCTGTGGATATCGTTTGGTTCTTCCGATAAATCTTAAAACTAGAAATCAGGTTCCTTCTCATGTTCAGGGTAAACAACACATTCAATAACGCCACTTGGATCTCTCCACCATCAACGGTGACTATAAGTCTGACGTCACCTATACCAAAAATCCTTGACATTCCTTAGGCAAGTGCGGTTGGCTGGATGTTCACATCTTTGAAGTTCGTGAACCATTTACTTGTGTCACAAAAATGGTGCATAGCAGCTGTGTCGAGAGTCCAAAGTTCAATGCCTCTACAAATACTGCTTGCACTTGAAAGTTACATCTTCCTCTTGACGACTGATTCGATGTGGTGCTGTTTGGGATCTCGAATTGCTTGTCATTCGGACAATCTCGGGCGTAATATCCGTAGCCTCCACATGAATAGCACTTGAATCCTCTTCCACTGGAATCATTTTTTCTATTAGAGCTTTTAGAATTATGACGTCTTAGGCCTCGACCACCCCTGCTCCTCAGATACTGTGTTCGGGTTCTCGGTCCTTTCTCTTGTACCGATGAAGTGTAAACGGTCAGACTATCGCTAGTGACGATCAAGTGTATCGTGTTTGGTCTCTCAAATTCATTTAATAATTGCTCCTTCAAAAAACTTTGCAGGTATTCATTATCTTCCAAAGCATAGTCTCTACTATGAAATCCAATCTGGACGGCAAACCACAGATCATCTGGTAAGCGAGTCAATGGCTGACCCCACAGAAAGAAAAGGGCTCATCCTTCCTCGTTATCCTCTCCAAGTCCAAATATTGTTGAAAGAGCACTTGAGATTGTGGCAAATGATGCAACTGTGAATGCACAAAAGTCCGAATTGGTAAAGGTGGTGCATGGGGGGGGTCTGCAAAATTAACCACCGGCGCAGGTTGTTTTTGCAGATGGTTAAGGGAAGATAGTGAGGAAAGGAACGCGCAAACTGTTTCCAAGGGAGAGAGGCATTCCCCTGACTGCAAATGTCCTTCTCATCCGCAAGGTCATCGTTTCTGATGAACTCGATGCATGTACGGACAAACTCGTTGTGCGGTGATATGAAAACACAAACTGCCATTAAAATCTACCACGTGCCATGGCAACATGTCGACAATTTGTGCCTGGAATGAGATTCATGGGGATTATAACAGTTATTGGCGAACTGGTCCCGGTTGTCGATGCATTGTGTGATTCGGGTTTCGCCACCAGGGTGAACTACACGCAAACCAGAAGCTTCACCCTTCGGATTTTGCCACCGTGATAGGCTACGTCCCAATACGCTTGAGTTACCGTGCTCATATTACAAGCATCGCCCAAGAACGCGGGAGGGATAGGCGACGACCATAACATGGTAGATAAACATTAGAAACATTTAACTGACACCATAACATGTTGCAAATTAACGTTAACATCTTTGTTACAACACTAACGACATCAAAACTACATTCCTGGCATCGAATTTCGTCAACAACATACTTTTCCATCGTACCACAACTGACTACGCTCCGAGTGTCATTTTGGTAATTCTCGCCTATTTATTTAATAGACTTGGTGACAGAAGAATGCTTATGTTTCTCTGAGCCTTTGTCGCCTTTCGATGAGTATGACAGCGTGATCTTGGGCTTTTCGAATAACGAGTCTTTATCCCTATGAGCCAAGTAGGCGCAATAACATCATGCACTACAAGGCAATGAGCTGGCGAAGCAGTAGACACATGTATTGCCGAACCATTGTTCAATGCCGGCATTCCAACAAAAAAAAACCAGACTGTCGAATATTTGCAAGGATACTGGAATGGTGAATATTAAGGCTCATCCGATACCAACTTTGACCGATCCGATCCCGATACGGTCCGATGCTCCATCACCAATACGATACCGATGCCGACACTTCAATGCATTACTTCCAGCAAACTTAATGTTTCTTCCATATTAAGAAACAAAATCTGAAGAAAAATTCTGAATCTCAAAGCTCAACGAGCAAGCATCTTGCAGTAAAGTGAGTTTTTTGGCACCTGTTTTTGTTAAATAATTTGAGAACGACAGAAGCTATCGCTCTGAAATTAGCACTATTGGAAAGCTCTCGAAAAAACGGTTAAAATGATGTATTGGAACATCAAAAACGGGCAATTTTTGGCGAAGATATCGTAAAAACCGATACTCGACCAACAGTTAGCCGATACGGACCGATACCAAAACCGATAGTATCGGCCGAGCCTTAGTGAATATCCTTTTCTTTGAAATCGAAGCATACAAGACGTAAACACAGTTCCAATCATTGTACTAATTAAATTAGAAACGCCAACAGGAATTTCAGGAACGACGAGCGGCGACAAGAGCCGGGACAGAAATAGACTACTGTACTACGGGTAGTTAACGATAAGTCCAGAGGCGTCAGCTAAGCAGTGGCATTTAAATTCGGGTCCGACCATTTAACAAAACATCAGCGGAATTAACAGGGCGAAAAAGAAGGGTGGGGGGGATTTTCAGGCACTGAAGAAGCATCTTTTGGACTGCAAACAGAGCTAGATGAAACGGAACTAGAATTTTTACGAGCAACTGAAAGCTTATGTTAGTCAGTCTTACGCCACACTCTTAAGGATAATTTTACATTCTTTGGCCGAATGAGACGAACATATTTCACAAGGGTCATCATTAAAATGGCAATGTCTACACTTGACAACACCATGGATGCCGGTTGCCGGTGGTTTTCTGGTGCGAGCATGAGTTTTCGCCGATTGGAATGTCTAAGTTATTTTGAAAAATGTTGAAGCACAGCAAGCAGTAGCGACCATCTGGGTCAAATGCCAAACGAATTGTGAGTCTGGATGGCACTGCATGTGAGGTAAGCATGCACGAACCCAAGTGGTGACCTATGGAACCCTTTTTAAAGTACAATTTAAGGTCTTTCAGCATTGAGTCTAAATAAACAATATTTAGCTAAAGATAAAAGGGATGTATTTTCGCCCAGTAGTGAAAAAGACTGCAAACCTTAAACACAGTGAAAAGAAGAGGCTTTGTCTCTTGCTGCATTGTTGTTGATGTTGATGTCTTCATGAGGAGAGACTGAGGAACCCTCATGCACCATTCGCCCAGACAAAACATCATGGAAATAAGAAGCTAAAAAAAATATTTAGTTAATATACAAGTACTTACTAATTAACGATTCATCAGAAAAAATAAAACTTTTGTGACACCTACTTTCCTATCTTCTTGAGGTGAAACAGCGTCGTTTGAAGGCAACAGACTACCAATAGTGTTAGCTAGGACCTAAAAAAAAATGCAGTAATGGGAATGGTGAGCCAATGACTGCTACAGACCAGTAAGAAGTAAAGTAGAGACAAACTGCTACACAATCATAATTCCGGGATATAGGCTGGGTACATTCCTAATCTCAATATACTGCATTAACGCACAGAAACGTGAAGAGCAACACATAACAAACTGTGCCTTACCTCTATGATTCGTCTAGGAACATCGGGGAAGTGTTCAAGCAGTGCATAGGAATGATCACATAGGAGCAACAACATATCGGATGCAACTTGACCGACGATCTTGTTGTTAAACTAGACATACAAAAAAACGAGATGTTGGATTCAGTTAGAAGATGGGCACGAGAAGGTAATTACTAATTAAGGAATATGTTCATCCGTAATGCTGACCCGCATGTACCAATTTTGACATGAAACGAACTGACAAAACTCAAAATACTGTTTCTAGATCTGAACAATATACTGAGTGGTGCGATGCATTACGTAATAGTAATAATTCCAATTCTTACCATTGCACAACTTGTTTGTCAGTGCCAACTGCTAAATATGTACACAAACAAATACCCATCATAGTAGTCGGGTGCTACAGCAAAGGCTGATGAGAGAGCATTTGTTTATTTCTCTTTTAACTGCAGCACTGTTTTTCGTTGTGTGCTTGATTCCACATGAAATACAATAAATTCGTGCATTATAGGCCTGGGGAAGCTTAGCCCCCAAAATATAATAAACGGTAAAAAAAAAATGAAACAAAAAAACAAGAAAGTCTGAAGTGGTACACTGTTCACTTCGCGACCAGCAGAAAGAATTTGTTGAAGGAAGACGGGTGAAGGCGAACGTGGAGTTATGCGTCCTCCATGTCGATTGACGAGGTCCATTCCCCCTCCTGGATAACTGTCTGATTCGATTCCGGTGTCTTGATCTGGGAGTGTTCTTTTCGAATGAAGGCGTTCAGATGGCACAGATTGAATACAAGTCCAGATCCTCCTAACTTTTTCGGTAGGCCGGACTGAAGAACCCAGGCATTCCTGGTTCGGATTCCTGAATGGCTCCATTATCCAGCAGAATGGCAAATTCCTTTATCAACAGTGGGTGTCTTTTAAGTAACAGGTCCTCCGGAACTTTGGGAATGGAGGAAAAGGGTGGACGGTAGCCTTCCCTGATTAACATCACAGTGAAATCAAAGCCTCACCCCACCATCTGTCAATGAAGGGGTGCAGTCCTCTGGAGGTTCTGGTCATTGGCGCCTTTGTCTGAGGCTCCTCTTGCAGCGGCCGCCTGGAGGGTGGGATTAGCTTTTTCTGATGAGTTATCACCTTTGGGGTGGTTTCCTCTTCCTCCTCTACCCTTGGGACCCTTGTGATTGAATACCCCTTCTTTGGCGGGGTCCCTGCGTGTGTTTGGGATCCTTAAATGGAGTGCTTGCAAATGATTTCCCCGACGTAAACACCCTTACCCTGCTGCGGTCAATTTTGGCTATAGGCCGAGTCCCAGCACGATCTCCAGGAGCGTACCATTGAATAACTAACTGGTCAGAGTATTGAAATGGGAGGAGTAGCAATTTCCCAAAGGTGACTTTCATGATGTTTGAGGCTTCTGCTAAGTAGGCGTCCCATCGATGAAGCACTTAGTTGGCGACTGCCCGGGTGGCCTAGTTCATCACATCCTTATGGAACTCAGATGCCTGTTTCACGTGGAGCGTCCTTCTACTCTTCTGGGGTCTTCAGAGGGCCACTGTCAATGCTGAGTAGGAGTAGGACTACGTCAATTTGGAATTGTTCAGTCGCAATTCGGATCATGTTTGGCCTTGGGAGGCACAAGTCATACTCCATGGCTAGTTGTTCGAATAGTACCTCCGCTTCCCTGTAAATGATATGTAAGTGATATAGAGAAGGGATTTGGGGTCCGAAGAATAATTCCTTTTTGATCCAGTTGTGACAAGGAAGTGCAGCACCTGCCTTGAGTCATTCCTTTGTTCTGCAAGGTTCCACCTCTCTCTAGTATGGCATGGAATCAAGGGCGGCGCTAAGCCCTGGCCTACCCGGGCACATGCCCGGGTAAAAATAACAGTGCCCGAGCCTGTGCCCTGGTGAAAAAATTAATTTTTACCAGTTACCGAGTCGTAAGTTCAAAAAGACTACTGGGAGATAGTCTTTTGGGATAAATAAAGCAGAATGTAATGGTTCATAAGGGGCTCACGACACTGACATGTTCCACGAAGGAAAAAGAGGTCTGATCTTAGCCCCCAAAATGAACATCCTGGAGTTGAGAACGGTGATGAATGTATTGACAAGTGTGGTCTAAGCTCTCGAAAACAAGACGGTGGGCATGATGTCGAACAACACTACGGTTGTTGCCAACATCAGGAAAGGTGGGGGAACCCGCTCCAGAGCACTGATGGAAGAAGTGTCGAACTTTAAGAGACTTGCCCAAAATATCATGTCACGCTTCTACGCAGACACATGCCAGCAAAACTAAATGTCCTGGCAGGCAAGCTGTCAAGGGAGGACAAGGTACCAAGGCCAGAGTGGAGGATGAGCCCTGCAGTGGTGACCACCGATAGTGGTCTACTCTGCAACAAGTTCAACAAGGTAGCTGCAAAACTTTTCTTGCTCCATTCCCGGACAAACTGATTTGGACAACCGACAGTCTGAGCCTGTCATGGGAGGGCTCAGACAGAAGTAGGCTCGAAATGACCACGGTGCTGATGGTGATAGCCCGACTGAAACAGATGAACTAAAAACTATGCAAAGGACGTAGCTGACACTTCACGAACCCCATTCTCACGTATAGTAAGACCGTCACCTTTCTACCCGAGAGGCGAACCACGAGGCCGTCAAATTCTTCTTCAGTTTCCAAGTTCTAAGCTGGAGAGAGAGCATAGGTTCTGGTATAGAGTTTCACCTCCATTTTGAGAAAGTAGATCCTCCCTGAGTGGTAGAGGGGGTCTTCTTTCATTGATTCTGTTAGGTCCACGAACCACAGAGCCGCCGGCCAAAGGGAGGCTACAAGGATGAACAAGCACCAATACGCTATTATCTTGTAAAGGACTTTCTGAAGAATGGCAAATGGTGGAAAGGTGTATGTCCGTCTTGTATTCCCATGACAAAGTCAGCTGATAGACACGCAAATGCGTGCATCATGATTCTGAGTTATGCAGCAACACGTTCTCTTAAAGTACCAGGATTACGAAGCTCTCAAGTTAACGAATTACACCAAAAATTGCACACAATTTCAAAAACGGAAAGAAATATATCTCTTGACTTTTAAACTTGACGTTCTCAAGCTCTCAAGATGCTCTGAGACTACCTAAAGACAAAAGATGAAGCGACCATGAAGATGAGCAAGTCTTTCAACACCTCTTGAATTGTAAATTGTCAGAGAGAGAAAAGCTAGCGGTACAGGTTGGGCCACAAAAAACTGACGACCCAACATTTCTCCAAGTTCAACTTTTCTAGTTAGCACCCCTCAGAACCAGGAGAGGACAGAAATCTTCCTCATTAGATTGGATTTCTCTCCTCTCCTGGTTTTGAGGGGTGCTAACTAGAAAAAATGGACTTAGAAAATGTTGGGTCGTCATTTTTTTGTGGACCACCCCGTAAGTGTATCCAAGTCATATCCAGGATCTAGCGCGCATCACTAAGACAACAGGATGTACTGCAATAACTGATGAACTCTTAGCGCTCTTAGTCACTAAAATTGCAATGGAGGGTGAAAACAGGAAAAACAAAATGGAGAATGAGTGGATCATATATTTGGGAGTGAGTGGTGATGACCAAAACTGAAGTGATTTTTCCGACTACACAAAACTCCATAAACAAGTTTGCACCTACAGTGTACGGTATGTCGGTGGCGGTTACTGGAAGAAGATCAGTAATTTTGAAGTGCCACGACAGGAAAGTAGAGCACCCGGAGAACTATTCAAACTAATGTCATTTCAGTGAAGGTGTCTTTTCCTGAAGATGTATGTCTAATCCAAAACCTGAAAGGGTTAACAGTGATAAGAATTCCAAGAAGATAACTTGTTTCGATTACGAATGAAGATTTACATGGCACGAAAGACTGGGACATCTACTACACCAGCTGATCATATGTATGAACTGGAAAAATCTAATCAAGGGACTGGAAGATGCAGCAATCAGCACCCCACAATAACACTGCGAAGCTTGCTAACTTGACCAAGTCCTCAGGCAGGCATTCAATATAACACAAGTTTAAAAGGTTGAAGAGGAAGTTAGGCTTCATACAATCATTCTCGACGTCTGTGGTCCAATGCCACAACCAAAGTTCATTGACACTCGCCGGCTGTGGGTATTTTAACAAAGAACAAGAGTGAAGTACTCAACAAGTTCAAAAGATGGAGACCCTAGTGGAAGCGGATGTTGGAGATAGAATTCATGGAACATGCACTGATAATGGCGTTGAATTTTGCAGACTCAATATTGAACGATATCTTGAAGACTACAGCATTCAGCACCACAAGACGTGCCCATACTTACCATACGAGAATGGGGAAGCCAAGAGACTTAACGGATGTGACATTAGTGGGGAGTATCTCTCGAAGCAGTTATAGGTGAAATTGTACGAACTACTTGCCAAAGTTAATTTGTATACAAAACTAAAACAAAACCAAAACTAATAAAAGGTACTAAGTGGACCACAGATAGTATTAAGTTTCACAAGGAACAATGAGCACGAGAGGTCATCAAGAAGCAATTGTGCCAGCTGAGGAACAAGCAGCTTAACAGGCAGAACTTTCAATAGGGACAAGGACCGACGGGACCCCTCAGCACAATGTGAAGAGAAACAAATCCTGTAACACACTGAAGAGTGAAACGTTGAGTGTGATCAATTACGAACAAATGTCGACCAAGCGTGACAGGAAACAGGAATCAAGAAGTGAGGTCGCAGAAGGGGTTGCACCCGAATGTAACTTTTTAACTCAGGTCAGCAACAGGATTAGTGGGGTATACAACCGCGTGGGAGATCATCAGGGAGAAAGTAGATGGTAAGCCAAAACAAGTTGGTTGGCTGCATTTGCTGGTAAATGGGAAGAAATGACATGTCAGACGAGGTCAGAAAACTACAAACAAGAGTGAAGTCCAACTGGCAGTGAAGAAAAAAAGACGGGTCTAGATCCAAGCAATATAGACCACCACTACCCGCCATAAAGTTGTTAGGCCCTCACTCAGTTCATAAAGCCAAACGCAAATGGGGGAGGGGGCATTTAGGCTTAATGGCGTGTCGACAATTTGGTCATTAGAAACTCGAATGGAAACGCGATTGAGGAATTAAGATGGTCAAAAGGACACAGCCAACAATGATCGGACCCTGCTGCATGCGACACTGCGTGTGACAAGCGGTCACGTGTAGTGATTGTCTAGTTGTTAACGAAGAAGACAACAACAGGGAGGCAAGACATATGATCTTGAAACAGACTCTTACGTTTTGTGCTTTGTAAAGAACTATACCACTGAACAATAACTACATAAGTGTTGACGTGCTCAATGGATTGGTTATTTACTGCAGTATGGTATTTGGGCCACTGAACTTGGAACTGCGCTATGAATACTACCAAGAATTTATAGGGTTTGGGAGGAGAATTTGTAACTCTAGAAAGTCCTTATTGGAACACGTTAGATTCACCCCCATTAGTTCAGTCCGAGTTTTCAGAGGGCGCCACGTGTTCTATCTGGTAATTTTTGCTCATTTTTTCAGCCCAAATCTAAAGTAAACTAAATTACAACTAAGCTAGGCTAACTAATAATTAAAAATAAGCTAGTTTCGTTTAGTTTAATTTTAGGCTAAAAACTGAGTAGAAATTCCCACATAAAACACGTGGCGCCCTCTATAAACTAAGACTGAACTAATGCGAATGTATCTAAGGCGTTTCAGTGTGGGTCCCAGTCACAAATTCTCCTCCCCAACCCTATAAATTCTTGATACTACTGATAGGCTACCAATGATCAAGTTCCTTTATCTCTAACCTTGTTACGCAGGACTAAATGAACTCCCGATATTCTGATTAAACCAGTCAAATGATTATACCCTTCAACGTTCGCCAACCAAGAGAATAAAAGCTTAAATCTTGCAACCTACCAATGTACATACGGAACTTTAAAAAAAACCGTTCCATTGCGTACGTCCATTCAAGAGGTTAACAGTCTGTGCATTTGGGTTGTTCTTAATATCACAATGGAAATAACAGCGGGTGACTTAAAATTAGGCATAGTCCAGATATGTTTAAAAATTTTAATTTATTCGAAATATTTTCAAGTCGTAACGGAGAAAGTAACAAACTTTTCTTTACCTAAATGCAGACCGACCATTCTATAGTTGTTAAACGAACTTTTGGATTATGAACTTTAAACAGTATCTGGAATATACCTCATTTGAATCATCCTATGCAAAACAAGATAATTTCACTGCATGTATTAAACATAACTCGGGTTCATCACTACAGAATGTTTCATTTCCTTTAAAGAGAAGCGACATAATTCATCATTGATCTAAGTCGGTAGCCTTTCACACTATACCATGCCCACCTACATTCCTCACACCATGAACACTTGTTATGGCTACAGCAGACGGCTGTAAAAAAATTAATAAACACTAGACCAAACGTAAATTAAGCATTTCCCTGTTCACCAAGCTTTTTCCAGACGTTAATGCATATGCCACAAACCAATTCCGTCACAGATACAACACAATGACACGGCAAAATTAAACTCGGTAACTGTGTATTATATTGTTTCAACCCTGACCAATCCTTGTGTGAATTAGTTAAAATGGGATAAAAAGTAAAACGTAAAAAAGAAAATAGGACGGAAAACCCAACAACCAACGGATAGCCAGCAGAAAAAAAAAGCAGGGTTAGTTGCTAATGATGCCTTAAAATAAATGAGGCATGCTTGCTAGATAAACCAAAAGGGAAAGTGGTCCTTTCAACCTCATTCAAATGCCAAAGTGTAACTTAAAATAACTGCAGTCTCAATGCAAATCATAAAACAATCAATGGTAACTATAATAATTGAAAACACAACAAAAATTACGCAAAAAAAAAAAAGTGGATACGTATGTACCTCGTTAGAAAGGCCACTTTTCGATGAAATGCCAGGGGCAGACTGCTACAAGTAAAAAGATCTCTACTTAAAATGAACACATGCATGGGAGAAAATGAAGCGAAAGACAAGGTGAGATTCAGGAAATAGCATCGATGCATTAAAATTTTTACAACAGTAACAACAATAACAACAAAATCAAAACAAAAATGGCAATTTTCAACTATTTTTCTGTTGTACATATTTGTGTAAGGTATAGTATGTGTCATGATTGTGTACATTAATTGTAGTCCTGTAAAGTATCAGTGAAGGCAGATTTATTTCTGTGGTTTTATTCTTTTAGTTTTGCCTTTTTTTTTTAAAAGCCCATTTTGCCAGCCCTCCTGTTAGGCTGGCTGAAAATGGTTTCTTTTGCCTAAACAAAACATACATTACCTGTGAATTTTAGCATTCTTCTCCAAAGTATGCATTCTTCTCTAGAGGATTGAAGATAAATGGTGTGCCAGCTCCGTAATTCAACCTCACATATGCGCATACGCAGTTCCTCCTATATAGGCTGCAACCACAACAGATTGCCATCCTATTTTCCAAGGTTTTAGTCAGGTGGTGACTCCAGAGGGGAGGTAGGGCGGGTGAAAATAATGTATGTTTACGTTTAGGCAATAGAAACCATTTTCAGCCGGCCTGGCAGGAGGGCCGGCAAAATGGGCTTTTCAATTGCCGTTCGAAAACATCAATTACCTGTGAATTTTAGCATTCACCCAGACCTCGTCAACGCAGGTGGACGGTACTACCTGACGGGTTGCCCTAGGGTTATGAGCTGGCTGATTTTCTTGGGATCTCGGTGTCACGACACCCAGACATAGTTAGACCGTGAGGTTAAGGGGAAAGTTACTCGAGTTTTGGTGACGATTTCTGGTGAAGTTTCATTGGTGTAGTTTTTTATGAAAGTTCAGTATGTTGGTGGGATCAAACCCATGAAGGTGGAAAGTTGTTGAGAGATTTTTTGTACTGAATCACAAATTGTGATTGTTCTGCAGCATTTTTTTTTATATGTACGGGGTAAAAAGAAAAAGCATAGTCTTTTGCGCGTGAGCTACAGTCTGCGCAGGGAAGGCATCTTGATTTGTTGTTCGATAACTTGCAAATGTTAGGGATGGCTGGAGTGAAGGTGTCATCGTTGTCGAATTGTCATGCTTGCTTAGATACAAAGGATTGTTGAGGAAGAGCACTGTTTCCATCGATCCAGATTTGTGTTGTTTTGTCGTGGAATGTGGGAGAAATTGGTGGATTATTGGTGATTTCGTTTGAGTTGCTTCCGGATTCATCCGGTTTTCCATCCTGAGTTGGCTTCGTTGGACATGGTGCGAGTTGAGTCGAAGAATGGTGATTCTTAGTGAGCATAGATCGAAGCAGATTCAAGTTGTGGGAAATTGTTGAGGCTGGACGGCAACGAACCTTGGGGTGTCTGGGGTCCCCTGGAACATTAGTTGGGTCTTGAGTCACACGGCTAGGGTGGGGAGGAGACGTATAAGCTGGTGTGCGTAACGAGGACAGAATACAACGGTTTAGGTGCCAGCGGCATCTGATGCTGGTTGGGATGGGTGAAATTTTCTTCCCTTTAGCATGAAAGGTGTCTAATGACATGCAGAGTCTAGCAACTTTTTGGTTGAGTTTGTGGTTCTCAGTTGCTAAACGTTTTCCGAAATCTGCTAGTTTTGAGTATTTGTTAGCCAGATTCTGAATGTAGTTCGAGACAGGGTCAATGTTTTTGCATAGTTGTGAGACACAATTTTTTTTTTTTTTTGAAGGTGTATAATGGACTTCCAATTTTTGTCTGCCAGGAAGGATGACTGCGTGCTGGAGTGTAGAAAATGGTTGACAGGTAGTCACGGGCAGCAAAAAATGAAAGTTTAAAGGAGCTGCCATCAAAGTCAGTAAGGGACAGCAGGCAGAGAAAAATGACGGTCCGACGCAGCTGTGATGATCGTCAGCGTGGGACAGCTGATCGGTGACAGTTGTTCTCTTCCTGCCAATTTCAACGTTTAAGGTTCACCTCATCAATCTGTTGTGGTGGGCACCACATGACGGGTTCCCAAGGGCGTGAGCTGAGTTCCCAATGAGACAGTCTTTCGGCAGGTTTTAATACGTTGCGGCTATCTGCGACTAGTCTCGGCATATTCAATGCGCAAAGTCTATCTGCAATGAAAGGGAGATGCTTGAATGTTCCGAATTAGCTGTGATGATGGTTGGTGCGGAAGCAACTGTAACAACAGGCTGAAACAACAGGCTGAAGCGGAAGCAACTGTAGTTTATGATGCAAAGAACGATTCGAACGGTTGTGGCGTCTTTTCTTGGTTGGTGCGGATGGGCCATAGAAAATAGTGTGGCTATCCGTAATTCAAATCCATGTACAAGATGATGACAGTCTTTCCTGCTGAGTCAGAAGATCTTTGATGCCTGTTCAGAGGATGGCGAAGAATTGGTTATCGGTCCAGACAGTGTGAATGTTTACAGTGATGATGACAGTGATGACGAAGCGTCGAGTGGGGGGGTTTAAAAGATTGATGTTGAGAAGCTCAAATGGCACGGTCAGTGAGTGTCTTGACTTGCGGACTGAAGAAGAACGTTGTGTAATGGATGGTTCTGGATCGTAATGATACAGCATAGACCAGCCAAAGGCAAAGAAGGTGAAGGAGCACCATCTTGGTTAGACGAAGGTTCCTTCGGAGTTTCTATGAATCCTGACTAGGTGTAGTCCAGTTAACGAAGTATGTCGTATCCGAGGACAGGAACTTGGATGAGAATGGAGAAAACTCAGGATGGCTTTGAGATGAGAGATAGTGACAAGGGAGAGTTTGGATGAGGAGGCTTGGTCTTGTGTTGAAAAACATGGGTGACACCCGTGAATCCATGTCCTTGACGTTGGACAGGGGAGAATGGTAGTGTGTGACGAGTTCATCGGGGTTTCGTTGAGTTTTGGCATGGTCCAGTCTGCTTGAGTGAGGGATGGCATATCCGAGGACAGGAGACAGGCTTGGATGAGTATCAGAAGCAACGGATGGTCTGAGGCCTGTAAGAAAATTAATCTGGATGATAAAGGCATCTACAGACTGGACGGCCCGGTCTTGTACTTGAAATCACGGACATCATGAGCCAAAAATGCATGTGCTTAACTTGAGGACAGAAGCAGGTACTGTGAAGAGTAGTCCACACCACTGATTAGCAGATGTGACTGGTGAGGGGCTTCAGGACGAAGGAACGTCCATCTTGGATGGCAGTCCGAAAATTGAAGATGGGAGTGGACGATGATGTGTGCGGCGGACAGACAACAATGTTTGGATCGACCGGCGATGGATAGCTAGGTAACGGGGCTGGCATCTTCATTGTCTCACTGGATTGGGCTGTGGTGTAGTTTGCTTGAGCGTACCATGGATGGAGAGGCCCAGCCTTGACTTGAGAAACATGGACAGCACAATCCACAAATGCACGTTCCGGACTTGAGGACAGAGAACATGGTTAAGGATGGTGAGCCGTTTGAAGGTCAGGTAGAGAAGAAGTGGGAGCGTGCGCAAGTGGCTAGAGGAAAAGAGGATGGAATCAGTTGTGGTTGCAGCCTATATCGGAGGAACTGTGCATGCGCACATGTGCGGTAGGGTTACGGAGTTGGTACACCGTTTAACTTTAATCCTCTAGAGAAGAATGCTAAAATTCACAGGTAATTCATGTTTTCGAACGGCAATTAGAAAGTATCTACACTTCAAATAAAACTGGTTTTGATATTCCACATGAAGTACCATACCACCCAAGGCTTTGTCCCATACCATCGTTAATTTCTCATTTAAAATCCAACTTACAATGCGACTACCAGGACAGTTTCTGTTCTAGATAATATTTGTGCTTCCTAAGCAACAATTAAGAATCTGCGTGCTGAAACTACATTTAAGTGTTAATAATAATTCATCAAAGTCAGGAACTGTGGCAACACCAACTTCAGCGTTTCCTGCATATCGCGCAGCATTTTTGACTAAAGAAAGACCTAGCCTTAAGTTTCTGTAGTGTGTTTTTCTCAACAATTAGTCTGCTAAGTCATGCTGCTGCCGTTGAACACAGCTTGGAATCTAGCAATCCTTTACACAAAAAGTCACTGCAAGTTAATATACCGAGTGCTTTTGTTGATTAGAATTACGTGATTACGCACCCTGATAAACTATCGCTGTTTATACCAGTCATGCTTTCTTAGTGGATAAGATGTATAACATTATAAACCTAAAAGGAATTGTCAGACTTTTCAGGTTTAGTTAGAATTTAGTAGTTCCTACATTTACTATACCTACATTTTACTAGACATCAGTGAAAGAAATTTACAGTAGCTTAGCACTGCTTCGTGTGTATTGTGTTTAAATACCCCCGAAAAAAGCACTTGTCATGGATTCAATAGTTGTGTGTGCCTGGTATCTTGAATTGAAGTACATGTTGAACACCTGCATGCAGGCAAGAAACAAGTAAGTGAATTCATAGAGAGCTTATCTTGAACATAATACTGTAAATCGCCTTGTTAATGATTCCTGCACCTCCATGGGAATATTGGGGGGAAAAAATCGGAAAACTGTAAGATGGCAATATCAAGGCACTAACGGCTTCACTAGGTTACCTGCAAAAGAGGAACTGTGGGCATTCAAACAAATTATTGTAATCAAGCTTCAAATCAAGCAATTCTGTACTCTTCGAACTATATTTGTTTTTATTTGGTTCAACCCATACGAGCTTTTTTCATCCGGAAAAGACACCATTGATGCACATGCACTACCAGTCATGCAGCTTACTGCTTGTGTGCTCCTGGCAGACGAGATCTCGTCAAGAGAAAGCGATTGGCCCATGCATTCTGCACACACAAGTGACGCCACGAAACGGTAACAGTTTCACTGCAAGTTGATTTAACAATTTGTGGTACACCATTGTTCGCAATAAAAATCATGGAACAACACAAGTAGTTTTAAAGAATTAGTGCAGGTTGGGTATGGAAAAGCTGACGTTGCTGGAGCCAAGTATGAAAATTTAGGTGTGGACAGTGGACACCACGAAAATGTATTTTGGTGAACATACATGGGCTAACGTTAACTAGGCGATTTACAGACCGTAGTTTGTCACCTTGTCAAAGAAGTAATTAAATAAGATTTTGAAAGCTACTGCTGTGTTTCTTCACCTGGTAACATGGCTATTCACTGCCATTGCTTTTTTCTAATTTCTTTTAAGGATATTAGTGAAGCTGCTGAGTGTTAAGATGGTTTCTGCTAACACTGCATTTTCAGCACTCAACTTCGTTTTGAATTTCTTCCATTAGGGAAGCACACGCCATGTACGAATTCATGGATTCAAATTTCAACTTTGAAAAAAGCATCTCGCTAGTGTCTCGGGAATTTTCGACACACTTATTTACTGCTGTCTGTCTTCGTCAGGCTTGTGGGAAAATTCCGGTTTCGCTTCTTCCTACAATGCTGTTGTCTCCAAGATTTGAATTTGGCGACATGCGTAGCCTCCGGTACTTGTCATGCTGTTCATTCCCTTCACTCCACATAAAAGAAATTGCTCACTTAAATCTTTTCGTACGAAATACTGGATATTCGGGTTCGTGGGACCGTGTGCATCCATAAGAACGAGAGTTCTTATGGATGCACAAGGTCCCACGAACCCGAATCTGAACCCGAATGCTGTATCTCTAGTGACTCAAAGCTCCTTATATGTAGATCAAAGTGTGCGTTTCACTTCAACAATGCACCTGTTGGCTCTCATCCAATAATATGATCATGCAATGAGCTGCAATGCTGTTCTTATCAGCGTTTTACTTTACCGCCACTGCACGTTGTCTGATGCGTGTCACAATCCCCTTTCATGTTTCTCCAATATAAACAGCAGCAAAGTACTTCCATGGCATTCCCACTTTTGTCCTTGGCAACTTTTAAGGGTCTGGAATCCATCTCGCCTCATCGCTTTGTGAAGGGACAACGCCACCTTCTCCTCTCAATAGCTCTGGTTTGTTTGTTGATCAACAGTGACTTTAGCCCTTTTCATTGCACATAAATACTTGTGCGAGTCCCTTCTTCGTACTATCCTCTGGACTCTTTCACATCCCTTTTATTTAGGTCAATCCCATCCTTCCGGGCAGTGCATCCATTTTCCCCCATCTTCACTGAAGCCGTTGAGGTTGACCAGGACCGAAACTGGGGGCTCTCCTCGGCTGCCTTGCAGATGGCAATGGCTTATTTAATAAGCGTGTTCAGGTGAGTGGGTGAGTAACCAATTTTTATAAAGTGCCCCTCCATCTCGAACGGGTGCAGCCTGGCAGTCGCTAAGTTGCACGAATTCCTCACGACACAAACAAACTCATTTTGGGCGATCGCCAGTTTGCAAGTACCAGAGGCTACGCACGTCACGAAATTTGAACCTGGCAGACAACACGAATGTAGGAAAAAGCAAAGCTGGCATTTTCCCACAAGCCAGAAGAAGACAGATGGCAGTAAATAAGTCTGTCGAAAATTCACAAGACACTGTAGTGAGTCTAGTGCCTGGTGTTGTGAAATTGAGCGCACGTTTTTTTCAAAGTTGAAATTTGAAACCATGACATGAAGTTTCACAGTAGACCCCATTATGGTGAGTTTCATGTACGGAATTGAAAATCGATGTTTTGTACTGGTAGTTTCTTTGTAATTATAGCTTGTCTGGCACTGTTGATCAAGCTTTTTGATAGTTAGTCTCGTTACAGCATCAGCCCAGGAGTCTTAAGAGATAAATGCTTTAACACGTGAATTAATATAAAGCCGTTAAAATATAGTTCTCCAGCCCAAATGCTATTTTGTTTTGCTATTTGAAACTGCTGCATTAATACTGATAAAAAAAAGCTAACCAATTTTGACATACCAGTACACTATTTTGCCAGTTTATTTGAGTGCTATCAAATGGTGCTAATCTTGTGCTGGTAGCTTAAAAGTTTAGTAAAAGATAAAACTAAATCAGAGCAGAAAGCCTGCTTAACAAGCCTAACAACTGAATTTTTTTTTTCAAAAAGAGTAGCACAGCATTTAAAGGATCAACTGTACAAAAATGTGAACATCTCAAGAAAGTAATAAATAATAAAATTAAAACTGACCACCCACACTGATTATTTAACAGCGTCCTAGAGTTGTCTTACAAATACCAATGTGGCATGCGTTACTACTTCAGCAGCTTTAAAAGTTTCACGATTGCAAGAAAATTATTATTTAAGAAGTAACATTATAACGAAGTTTAACTGTATATTCATCATTTGACAATTTTGACCGCACAACCCATAGAAATACAAATTGTCTCCAGCGTAATCAAAGATGGTTTTAAATCTTCATTTACATTTCGCCATGTATTGATTGTATTGTGTGTTGGTATTTCACTTTGTTGAAATTCTTTGTACATTTGCCAGCTACATTATCAATGGAAAATAAAGACAATTCTTAATTACTAAAGGGAGTTGATATTTGAATCTCTCCCTCCATTTTACCCTGAGAGCAGTCAGCAAGACATTGATGGCATCCTTCATCTTGTTATGGTATGTGCAATGGACCATTTCTTCATACAGGTACAAGCCAAGGCTGCTGATGGCAATGCAACGGGCCAGGCCAGCTGGCTCACGCTTTCCTGCCTTCAGGATGACACTAATGATGTGGTCCTAGAAATTAAGTTGTAAGCAAACCCTTTTAAAGTTATCTACAGCCATTAAAAAAACCAAGTTCCTTACACACAAATACTTATTGGGACAACAACACTGACTAAACTCACCATTAAAATACAGCCTAAAGTGCAACATGCAAAACGTTAAAAAGCGGCGCTTTGGGAACAGATCACGCCAATATCGAGCAAGAAACACAAGAGCAAATGGTCCCTCCACATAATAAAAAGAACACTCAATAATCCATTTCAGTAAAGCCACGCCAGAAATAACAGAAACCACTAGTATACACGTTTCCAAGTGCAGTTGATAATGGTGGAACAATACCGTTAAAGTGGAGGCAACTTCAAGAACGTGGTTGACGATAGCAAAGGATGGGAAGAAGAGTCGGAAGCTATTTTATAACACTGGGCTTGATGTTAAAAATGTGAGACTATGTAAAGTTCTCAAAATAAGAATGATAGACTATGGCTAAAATATGGCTGCTAAGTACCCATATTTTGATAACAAGACACGCCTCTAAAAAAGGCTAAAACTAAAGACAATAAACTGAAAATAGACAAAAAAAGAAAGGGTTTTTCTCTTTTGGCTTTACTATCTTCATTTTGTACTGAAGGAGTAAAGCTTTGTGCAAAATATTTGGTTTTATTCTTAACACGTCACCTTGCAAAATTCCACTTAAAATGCTAGTCCCTATCCGTGTGAAATGTACAATATTACTGCAACTGGTGCGTAATTACACGCGGACACTAGTTTTTCATTTACAGAATATTATTAGTGTGGTCTTCAGGGATGCACGAACGGAAATCTTGTAGAGGTGAGCAAGTTGTGTAACGGGAGTTAACAAAACAAAACCAACTTATAGACGGCTGGATGCTGGCATACCAGAATGCACGAACCATTGTTGTCCGCATCCTTTTCCAACAAATACAACTTGTCTACTTAAGGAGCACAGATGCAGAAAGTTTGGTTATCGAGACAGCAGTGACTAAACCGTGGTCAGCTTAGCAGCAACGGTGTCGTTATTACCATGTAGTTTCCAAACTCTCTGAAAAGTAATTTCATACCACAGTTTCCTTGGGTTTTTTTTTCACAATGTTTCAACCCCCCCCCCCCCAATAGTCATGTTTTTGCTAGAAATTGACTAAAAGCTTCAACGTTAAACAAAATCAACGATTTAGCCCTTAAATCATGGTTTTCGGGCAACAAAATTAAAAAGTTGTGTTTTTTTTGTTCTTTTCACAATATAAACACTCAAGCAACAACAAATACTGAAGAAAAAAAGAACTCACCACTGCATCTTTGCAGGTCATCAGTGTAAATTCAGCTGCATTCGGCTGAAGAACCTGCATTTGGTGGTACAGGTTGGGGAAACAAAGAAGACTGCCCAAAATGGAAACAGCTTCTGTTCGAGGCACCTATACCCAAACAGCAAAGAGTTAAGACACTAAAACAACGCAGACAGTGTTCAAATCAATGAGGTTCAAGCTTAGCAACCAAAACCAACTTATGAGTTACACCTACCATGGACCTACAATCTTATTCGCAACTACAATTATTAAAAATACTGGAAGAAAATAATTAGCATCATACCCCTTTAAGCTCGGTAGATGAGGCAATGGTGTCGGCTGCATAGATGAAATCTAAAAGCAGCATTGTCGAACCAGGAATGTTATGCGAAAAAAATTGAGGACCACAGTACTTCACAATAGTGTTAATGGTATCCTGGTTGAAAAAAAAAAAAAGATAAGAACAATTAAACATTTGGAATTTTTACTGCCGTTACATTAGACTACCAATACATACAATTAAGGTAACAAAGGTACACCACAGTAAGCACCGCTTACAATCAAGGTGAAGTTACCTGATTAGTTCCAACTAAGCCTTGATGCAAAACTCGATAGAAGTGAAGAATGTGATCTCTCGACAAAGGAATGTCCTGACGCCTGACTGTCATGGAGCAAAGCAGTCGATACGCAAACAACTTGCCTTTTTGATACTTGTCGGGTAAAGTAATGGCCTAGCATGAATAAAGTAATTCATGGCTTAATCAATCGGATAATGTAATCAAAGACTTACGACAGCACAAACAGTAAAAGGAGGAGAAACTATTGAACATTCTTGCATAGTAAAGAACTTATACTCTATATTTCACGCTACAAAATCAAATAAGAAAAAATATACCAAAACCTTTCTACAACGATGCAGAAACAGTTCACCAGATTAAAGCATTCACTTCTGCATGCATTAGTGCTTAAAGGTAGGTCTCGTGCAGTGTTGCTAGGCAAGGCATCAGTCACCTCTTACGACAGGTTGCTAAACCTGCGTCTGAGCGCGAGCTAACTTGTAAACTGGCCAGAATGGTGTTTAGAGACTTTATATTCGTTGACAAATGGTTAAATATCTGTGAAAGGCTCTCCTTGTATAGATTATTTCAATCATGTCAGCTGACCGCATTATCCAGATAAAGGGAGATACTGCAAGTATTGTTGCTCAAACAAAAGTTGTATGGTTATAACAGTTTGTGGTTGTATGATCTAATGTTTCAGTTCATACAAAAAATAAATAAAAACGTGTGCAACTGTGCACGCACCAGCATAGAAACAACATGCATGTTGCACTCATTAATGCAAGGCTATAAGGCTTCAAAACTTGAAATCAATAAGAAAACCAAAGCTCTGCAGTACAACGATATAGTTCAAGGATTAAAGCAATCACTTTTGCATACATTACTGAGTAGTCAAGAGTGCAGATGGCTGTGTTGTAAAACAGCAAAGCTTGATTGATATAAGAAATCACAGCGAAGAAGACAAAAAGATATAAGTAGGGGGTCAGTAAACGTCCAAATTATGGACAATATTACTTTAACAGTTAAGAGAACACATGACTAGTAAGAAACCACAAAACTTACGCAAATTTTTAGCAACCAAGAAACACCTTTTTTAAGCGACTTAAGTTACAATACAACCATAAAAAATTAAAGTAGCACATGTTCTTCATTAATTAAAAATATTTTTTAACAGCAATACTTACTTTAAACAGCCACGGTGCTATGACGTGAAGAGGAGGTATTAGTTCTGGTGGGGCAGGGGTGCTTTGATTATCACTAGTAACTCCTTGATTTTCACGAATCTGAGAGGAAACAAATACTAACATTCAAAAACCGAATTTTAAAGACAAAACTAGTTTTACTTGTTCTAAAAAACTAAGCTCTAAATTCTAGCTTAAATTTGTTTAATTTGATGCTCAAGGATCAAAGAAAAAGAAAAAAGACACTTAGCCAGGCTCTCCACCATTGTTATCTGGCCAACAATGTTGCTTCTGTATCCACTTTACGTTGTAGTAACCTTTTCCAGATCAATGATAGTGGGGAGGTGGGAGGCTTCATTTAAAGGTACAGATTTTAGGATAAGTAAAAACAAATTTTATCTTTAAAATTACGTTTTCACTTTCCTCAAAATTGGGGATCGACTGAATTCGAACCGGATCTCAAGTCGGATCTTTAGAAAATTGGAAATTTTTAATGTCTGGATCAGTTTTCAATAACTTCGCTAAGTTTCAGCTGATTTTGGACATTCCAATATACCATTCGAAGCGTTTTTTTCACCTGCTTTCCAGTGGAGCTAATTTCAAATGGCTACCATAAACTGTTAAGAAGTTACAGAGGAAAACCAATGAACAAGTTGCAAAATGTTTGTTCAGTCATTCAGTGGAAGCACTAGCCACTTCATGCAACCAGCTCCCTACCCAGGGCCTTCACAGAATCACAGTTCCTACCCTGTGTCTTGTGTAATTTTTTTTTACTACAGTATAATCCACGCAGAATCATCAGGGCCTAGGTCCTGGTGAGCCCTGGTCTGGTGTCGCCACTGCAGTCTTTAAAGTTTACTCAATCATTTAGGTAGAGAGAAATTTTAGTCTGCAAAAATACAAAGGACTGAAATAGGGGTTTTTTTTTTTTTTGGATTCAGTTAGGATCCGGAACCGATTCGGCAAATCTTGCAATTTAGCTGGATCCGATCTGGATATGGAAGTAGTAGATTCGGTCAATCTCTACTGAACACGCTAACCTTTAAATTCTTGCTGACTTTGTACAGAAGGAGGCGGGATATGAACCGAGCCTTACTGAATCCCAGAACCACACACCAATACAAGTAAATCATCTGTATATTTAGTACCTTAGCACCAGTACTAACCGCTTAATTTTTCTTCATTCGACATATCTTATGGGCTGTTCAGTTGCATTACCAACTTGTACTGCAACTTCCTGCACCATGTGACTGTCGAAAGTGTTCCCTCCACCAACCACTCTTACGTCTCAAACATAGTAACAGATGAAGGTATTTTTAACTGCTTATACATTTCATGCATAAAAGCAGTTTTTGAAATACAGTTGGCTGATAAAAAGGGGCTTGCCGACGGGGATTGCGTGGCTATTGTCTAATGACGTTACGTCCCACAGTCAGGCCGGAAGTGCTAGAATATCAGTCGATTAACCATGATTTCTGATGAGAACACGTCCCAGAAAATTTTAGACTTTAGCATTGAACAGTTTATAATTAGACCAAACAAAAAAAGTTGTTTGGTTTGCGTTACGCAGTTAACAATAAAAGACTAAAATTACAGGGCCTGCACCTGCTTAATTTTAGTTTTTATTGCCTAACATACATTACCTGTTTTTTTATAGCGATTCCCTCCTTTTGAGCTATTATTCCCCTAAAAGCTTGAAAGTTGGCTTCCCAGCCGGGCTTGTACTACTGCGCATGCGCAGGGATGGGCTAGCTATATATACTCGGCGCAGCCGTCTGATGGCATTATTACTCCCCACACAGAACCTACATACTGGAGGGGAGGCCTGGGCGGGAATTAAGGTAATGTATATTTTCGGTTAAGCAATAGAAACTAAAATTAAGCAGGTGAAGGGCCTGCAATTTTAGTCTTTTTATAGCCGACAGAAATATACACTACCTGTTTTTTATAGCGGACTTTGTAACCCGGAGGAGGGCTAGGTTCGCTGTCCCCTCGCGTACAAGCCGGCATCCCTGGGAACTAGTCCCTGGCGAAGACAACCATGAGTCCTAGACCAACTTCACTAAGAGCCGAAACTATTTGCTGGCTGAGGAGCGATCCGCTGTTTCGGAAAAGGTTACATCCTAAGTGAGGTCAGGCAGTTCGGAAAAAACGTTATAATATAATAAAGGTTAACAGAAGCAGAAGAAGAAACCGCAAGCAGGGGTCTTAACACTGTGGGGTACAAGATAGGAAATCAGTAGGGATGTGTGATACTCGAAAAATTCGAGCCGATTCGAGTACTCGAACTCGGCTCGCTACTCGTGTTCATACCCGAAAAACTCGAATCCGGTGAAAATTTGATAACTTCACCAATTTTTGACCGATTTTGACATTCCAATATACCAAACCGATCGTCTTGACGAGAGCTTTCCAGTGGTACAGATTAAAAGTCAATAACTGAAACCATTTTCAAGTTATGTCCTTAAAACTGGAAAACTACGACCAACACATTCCTCTAAGCACCACCTTTGTTCTTATTATCTTAAATTAAAGAGAACCTTGCAAACAAAATACTTCCATCAAATACTCGAACTCGGCTCAATACTCGATTCTACTGCTGCAAACTCGGCTCGGCTCGACTCGAATTAAAATTTTTCTACTCGCACATCCCTAGAAATCAGGTAAAATTCCGAAATCGCCTACCTTGTTGGGAATGATGGTGCTCCCAAGTGTGAAGCGGACGGGCGGATGGCGTGTGCCATCATAAGTTCTTTAGTAAACTTGAGGAGCGGACATCGTTCATAGGATGGGCTCTGGAACGTGTGTGAAGTGGGCAGGCGGATGATGAGTGTCCTTATGATCAGAATACGTGAAGAGTGGATACCGTCCGGATGACGGATCGTGGATAGCGAGAATGTGTATGGCGAGCACATGATGTGGCAAACTCTTAGCGGATGTGAGGAGCGAACACCGTGGTAAACTGGAAATGTGGAACACAATTTCGAAATTCAATCAAGAAGAAGGCAGCCGGTTGGTGTAGGAGGAGGATCGAAAGGAATGATTTTCCAGAGGAAGAAGAGACGCTGGTTGTTGAATGCTAGACACTTTGTAAAAGGGTGAAGGTATGGTTTCATAAAGCTGAAATTGTGAGGATAAGGTCCTAACAGAGAGGCGAGGATCGTGATTGTATCGTCCCCACATGGGAGGCGGATGAAGTGGAATCCATGCCGAAGATCGTTGTGTTGAGGAACAAGAGACAGACGGGAATGTCGTTTAGGGAAGGACACGGAAACCTAGTGCTACGCCTGTGACCTTGGATGAAGGACTTAAAGTGGTAACCAGGAAGCGGATGGAGAGATCGGTGAGGTGGACGAACGGGTGTGTAATTGTTTGTAGTGTATGCGGATGGTAGCACAAACATACTGCTGAGAGTGATGAAGACCAGGTTGCGTGTAGTTGAGGATGCATTGACGTGAAGACTGTTTGCAAAACGCATGAGATGAAAGAGGGGCGGACGCCAAGCTGTCCGTTGTCATGCTTGGGTTGCCATCTGTCGAACTTGTTTGTTTGTTTTTGTGTTTGAAACACAGTACAATTGCGGAGCCAACTGCGCATCCGCGTTTAACTAGTAAAAAAGGTCACAACAAGATAGTATCTTGTGCGTGCGGAGGATGCATACAACAATTGAAGGCCAGAAGGGAAGGGACAGTAACGGTGAAGGAGCTTCTTGGTCAAGCGCAGCTAGGGATGGCGATAAAGGTATGTCCGCAGGACGAGGGCAAAGCGGTGAACGGATTGTGGCAGAAGATGGGCAAGTCTGAGACGTCGAATGTGGGAATGGGCCCAGTAGTAGGCCCTACAAGGTGGAGATGCAGGAATTGACGAATCCCAGGCATTGCGTGCACGGAGCAGAACATAGTTCACACGAAGGGAATGATGACGACGGTTTATCAGTTAGAACTCATGGGAGTATGTATCGTTGACAGAACGGAGGAGAGTCTTTGTGGACATAAGGCAGGTAGAAAGCGGATGGTCGTCCTGGAGGAGGTTGCTTGCGAAATGTAGGGGGATGTGATCCGTATTGGATCGGCCCTTGCGAAAAGTACCTCTAGTTGCTTCAGACGGAAAGGAGGACAGCAGTGCCGGGAAGATAGCGGATGGAACCTTGTCCGAGGAGAGGATGGATCGGTCCTTCGCCCAGCTGCCCCTGAATGAAGGTGGCCAGGAGTGAAGCTTCAACCAGGAGATTCCTGGAAGCAGAGAGCATCCTAGTGGGATCATTCTAAGATCGAGGATGAGTAGGACGCGTCCTACGGGATGGAGAAGCCTGCTGGTCCCGAGGACCAGCGGACCCGAAGAAGAGGATTTTTTTTTCTTTTTTACTTGGAGTTGTACTTAGGCTTGCTTAAGAGCTCATAATTCTTCTCACTGCTTAGCTGCGCGTAGTATCCGCTGTCTTGATTGATGTTGCTTTCGTCGAATGATAGTCCATCGATATGGCGAGATGGAGATGCAAATATGGCAGTTACGTTCCTGTCCGTCACACGCAATGAGGACGAGGATGAGATGAGGATGAGGATCGAAGTGACACGTCGTAGAATTTTAGTAAAAACCTAGGCAATTACAAGCCTTGGATGAGGACACATTCCCTTCTTTGGTTGGTGTAACTTCGGGTAACAAGATCTTCAGACGAAGAAGAGGCGGACATGGTGAATGATGAACAGGACACGAAAACCGTTAGGCGCGCAGCGATATGAATCGCGAGGTGAGTGACTGTAGAGGCACCTGGCAGTGAGACATGGCAGCACTGCACAGTCAGAGGGTGTAGTGCTATAGGTAGGACCAAAGTGTTGGGCGAAGAGGTGGAGGTAATATCAAGATAGTCAAGCAGCTGTGTCCTCCCCCCCCCCCTTTTTATGACGTGTATACAATCGTAAAATTCAGGGGGTTGTAATTTT
>JAHWFP010051775.1:35183-46309 GCA_023313725.1 Lithobius niger | reverse complement strand
GGGGGGGGGGGGAGGTGGTAACATCCGCCTCCATAGCAAAGGTTGCTGGGGAGGGAGGGAAGAGACAATTTATTTTCCAATGTATGCCCCCACCGAGTAGTACCTCATTGTAAAAATATTTTTAAGAGAAGAAAGGTGGCAAAAGGCTGTAGCGAGTTTGCCCTAGATAGCTATGCCTAGGCCCACCCTAACTGAGTGATTGCTCAGTGATTGGACTATCAATCCACGAGCTGGTTTAGGATGGGCCCGATGTGATGCAGCATATCGACTCACACCCAAGGAAGGAAAGGGCCAAAATGGGAAGTCTCATCCTCAACAGTGTCGGATTGAGCCCTGGGATTCTTGGGAGCCCCACTACAGGAGGCCCTTGTTAAAAAAAATTTTGGAAATATTTGAGATGAATTCGTATGAAAGTTACAGGAAAACGTTTCAAATCGAACCCCAATTCTTAAGAATATGGACTGCCCCACTGGGTAAGCTCACAGCCTTTTCCCAGCCCCCATCCCCCTCCCCCGAGAGGGGCCCGAGGCTCCTGCTGTACTTCCCCGATGAGGGCTGACCTCTCTCAATCCGACTCTGATCCTGATCAGACTTTAATAGAACTTTATATACCTTACATACGGTTGCATGTCTCATACGTGTATTGCAAGGAGACCTCTGATTCAAGTGAAGGGCCAAAAGGCGCTACCGGTCATGACTGGGTGTAGTCGTATTAATACGTGGGCCAAACGCACAGTCGAGAGCTTTAGAGACATTTCAACTTTACTGTCCAAATCTAGGAAAGGTCTTAGCCAAGGATTGGCATACTAAACTTAGATCCGCATCTCTAACCACATTATTTGGTAGTTAAGATCGATGTATCTATGATTTTTACGTTTTGCTACAGTGGTGTCCACCTTCTTGGACTGACTCCCCTAGTACTTGAGAAGTAAGCAATCTGGGATAGAATTGGATAAAATCAATCAGCGTTTTTTTTTTATCCAAAGATCAAACTTTCCCTCCGGGATCAACTTTCTCGGGACCGAATATTTTTTCTCAGATCACCATTCAAACATTTACCGTATTTGTTTTGGGAACCATTTTTGTTGCTCTATGGACTCAATGTTCGGAAATTCTGCAGTTTACCGATATTTACAACCTTCTTCGCATCTGTGTTAAGTTTTTTTGTATAAATTTATTTAACGCCCTTTCGACATGATTTCAGATCATTTTTGGACCGGTCATATCAACAGCTTCTACACTACACGCCGTATCTAAACACCTTCTATGCATCATGAGCAATGAGTTTTTTGTGTGTGTGACTTTATTTAATGTTTAACTTTCGTGACCTTTCCATACGTTTGTCATGGGCATGTGTGTAACTGCATTTTGAAATTCATTAAGGATGGTGGGGCATTGCAAAGCCAGTGGGGAGCGATTCTCCTATTAATCACGATTTTCCACCGCTTCTAGACTTACTTGGTGCATCGGATTTTGGGGAACTGGACTCGGGCTCTACATCGCCCATTTCTGCTACTCCATTTGTGTCGTCAGAAATCAGATCTACATACGGTATAGTGCCTATCCTGAGTGAGTTTGATGATCTGTTTTCAAAGACTGTGTCCGAGAGTCAAACTGCCGACCAGCACACAAATCCAACTTCTCTTTTACAGGAGGCAACCCTCCTGCGCTTGATGATGTGTGTGCCACCTTTAAGGTTTCCGTTGGTGACTATCGGAAATTCACAATGTCGTGTGATTGCCCATCACCACCTACCTGTGTTAGATAACATGCGGATTGTTTCCCCACATCTCAGCATGGTTTTGAGCATTAAGGAACCAATTTGACAGGGTTGATGCTGCCCTGTTCGGCACCAGTGTAAAAAAACTGATTGTTATGTGTTTTACAATAAGCCATGGACCGCAGAATCACCACAACAATCGGCATCAACCTGATCGTGAACATATTCAACTCCAGAATGTTGCTCGATTGTATGCTGAAAATGAGTTTCTCTTCTATGCACTACTTCACAATCATGCATTGTAGGGAGCTGTTTGCAAGTCCTTATCTCATGCCATACAGCAGCAGGACAATAAACATTAAATGTGCGGCATTGCAAAAGAGATGTGTCACCGCATCCAACCAATACCCAGGCATCAGAAGAAGCTCCTCTCCCCCTTAGGAGGATATGGTGCAATGGAGCACCCAACAAAGGGACAGTGGCCAGTAACCCAGCTCCACACATCTGACCAAATGCCCCACCCTGCGCAGCCGACGCCCGCTGTCACCTCTTCCTCTATCACAGATCCATCAGCCTATTGCAAGAAGTCAACACTCCTACCAGTAAAGAAACTTCAGAACAGCCCATCACTCTAAGTGTATGCCACGGATCCTGTCCACGAGGTGAAAAATATTACAACTAGCAACTATTCTCCAAACATGCATTTGGTGACCCAAGAACCGAAATACTGTGCCGGATTCAAGCCACCCCGTGCTTAACTACCTAGATTTTCCAGAGATAGAAATTCAAGGACACCGCAGGAATGCTTGGATGCCTTGGGTAAATAGGCCAAAGCTTTCTTACTTTCTGATTCTTATGTGTTGACCACCATATTACCTCTGGCTCGTATATTTCAAGCCAAACGGTGGTTTCGCTTTGCGGGGCCATTTACTTCATGGCAAGACTTTTTTGGCGCATTTTATTCTGAATTTGAGTGTGTAGATTAAAAAAATTAACTGTTTAAAGAACTCTAACTTCGCATACAGCTTAGGGACAAACCCTTGCGCCATTTCATAAGACGCGGGGCTGGCTACTATGAGTGTATAGACCCCGACTATGATGAATCTATTAAAATGCAACGGGTTGTCGACCAATCTTATCCAGATTTTTGCTATGAAATAGGAAGTTTGACCCCCTGAAACATTTACTCTGAGGAAGACATTAAGCTATCCCACTTCCTCCTTAAGCAAAGGATTTACAAATCCTAGCCACCAGTAGAGGCTAGTATTGACCCTAGGCAGGCTTGGTATCCACCGTGCGTCGACATGATAGCTCGCATCAACCAAGATCAGATGATCATTCTTATGACGTGCATAGCTTTCAGGCTATTTCAGCATCACCCCATGGGAATTTGTCACGAATGTGGGTTAGAGGGACACTGCCATCCTCTGTGTTAACTCCTGCAGTCAAAAAACGGACAATTAGGCCCCGGCAAAATGGCTAAGCCAGGCAGTCACAAAGAATTCATCAGATTGGAAAGTTTGGGATAGTTGGTGTGTGATGTGATAAAATATGAACAATAGTGAATAAAATATGACCAAATAATGGATGCTGACACTAAGTTTGGTCATAACCCAATGTTGCCTGTCAGCAGAGGAGGGATTCAGGAAATTCTCTGCTCGATACATGGGTTATTGCTCAGTCTGTTTGTATAACTAGCCGATGGGTCACAAGAGCAAGGCCACAGAATATACAAATAACTTTTTGCTGGCCTCTGGGCGTGTAAGTGGCAGTGGATTTTTGAGAGTTACTTTGTCATGTAGAAACAGAAGTCGGACACCCCAGAATTTGTTAATTCTACTAGTTGCTTCCGACCATTTAGTGTGAGGACCTGACTTCACGTGGGAAGAGCGTCACTCCAGACATACGATGCAGTGGGTGAATTTTATGTTATGGTGCAATTTCTTTAAAATTGGCTTATCACAACCGTGTGCATGCATGCTTATTTTCTGTATTTTTTTCGGTACCGAAAGTGTATGCAACTATTCATGTACGTTTTTTTTATTGCAGTGCGTGTGTTTTGTGGTTGCTGTTTGCGTTGCATGCGACGTGTTTTTTCTATTTTGCTTGTTCTGGAATGCTCTATTTCTGTTTCTTTCTTTTTAATATAAGAAACAACTTACCTGCATGCACTTCCTTAGTTCTTTGTATCTATCCATTTTCGATAGTTGATGTACGGCACGTGCATGTGTGTAGAATGCTTCCATTTGTGTTTATTACCTTCGTCACATAAATCGTTATGTTGCATTTTATTCATTCCCTTGTATATAATTTAGGTTGTTTATCATTGTTTATGTGTTTTTTACCGTAATGTGGCGAGCTATGCATTCATTTTCAATATCATTCTGCATCATTTACTGTTCTCGTTTTATGTGTGATTTTAGTGTTTTAGCATGAACGAGCGATTTATTTTTGCATGTATGTTTTAATTGAACAAATGGGCCTGACAGCACTTTATTTGTCATCTTTACGGCTTACTGTCATGGTGATTTTTTTCATAAATAAATTTGGGGTTTTTCTTAGTTTGTAAAACCATACTCAAAACTCGAACTCGACTCGAAACTCGATACTGAACCCCCAACTCGACTCGAACTCGACTCGACTTGAAAAAGTTGTGATCGCACACCCCTACCGTATACGCAAAAAGAATTATCAGACAGTGGAGATAAACCATTTGGGCGTGGCGAGTGTGACAAACTTTTGTGTGCAGATTTGGTTTAGTGTACCACGCTTGTAACCAAAATAGAGAGCTGTCATGTAAATTTCAGGTATGCGGCAAAGGTGTATAAGAACAAATCGGCTTTAATAAGACACTTGCTGTGTGCGTTGCATGGATAAGCCTTTCAAATGCGAAGAGTAAGGCAATTACTATAGTACAAAGACAGTTTTAACCAGATCCGCACGTGTCCAACTGTCCATTGTTGAGAGAAACTGTTTGAAAAGCATTTGCATGCATATTTGGAGATATTCGAGACAGAGAAAGAGAGCACTGGGCAGACCAGTAGGCAGAATACTGGGCAGAAATCACATAAGTAGTAATGTGTGAAAATCATCTCTCGCTCAGTCAAGTAAGAGTGGTCTTCAGAATATGCATAGTTTTGAATGTATTCAACTAGGAAAAAAAGTTTCACACAGCAGTAAAAATGTGATCAAAGCCATCCCTGGTAAATACTGTGCATGCAGGCCAAACCACGCCCTGTGCCTGAAGAACGGTTTGCTAAGATCATGGGAACCTAGCAGACACACACCAAGGCGTGGAAACGTGTTGCAACCTACCCCATTCACTACTGAGTGCTTCTCATCAACAGCAGGCTCGCGGCAAATTCAAAAGGAACCGACCAACGAATTAGAACCCATTCACTAATACTTGAGGTAAACAACCGTTGACCCGGCAACCATGTTGTCATTCTAAATTGGAAGGCTAATGCCAACTTGAAACAGACCGCTGCTTCAACGACCTTTGGAGCAATGAATAATTTACGTTGTTACCAAAGCACAAAAGTTTATAGACCCCTTTATAGAGACGGCTAGCTAACCGAAAAGTTTCCGACTTGAGGCACGAGTCTTACCCAAGAATTGACCGACTTATCCATTCTATACGAAAGGTCCAGTACTGGGTAGCATTATGACTAAAATTGGCATTCAGTGTAGCACAGGTTCTGTTTTCAGAACACAGTACCTGTTTATAATATTCTTTATTTTGGTACAGTATGTTGCATAAAACACTGAAATGTAAAGAGCTGGGTGGAAGATGCCATCCAAAACAAAAGTAGAACCATCCTTAAAATTAGTGAAATAAGAAAAACTCGCTGCACACACGCAGGTCATCTGCGCACGCACGAGCCAATTGCTGTACTAGGCAGCATGAAATGAAAATGCCCTCTTCTCCATCCCCGGCAACCGCGGTGTTTGGTGTTCTTAGGAAAGTAAATCGCGTTTTCAATGGAGGGTGCCACTCTTATTCTCAGTGTGGCTGCATTGCCTGTTACTCCATCTTGATACCAAGCGATAAGCCCCAACAACGATCGCGCATGCAGTAATTGTTACTCAAACCAACTCTGTAACTAGTCAACTTGCTCTAATAGCCATCACTATTGAGGCTATTGGTGTCCTATTTGGAAGGCACTGTTTGAAGCTCATTGTCTTCAGCTTTTGTGGCAATTGTTATAGCGTAGCTTATTTATATTTAGTTCCAGTTAAACTACTTCAACGAACTGTTAGTGCGGTATTAGTTTAAGAAATTGCTTTTAACTTATTATAACCAAAGAGGGACGATACACCTCGGAGGTTTGTTTCACTCCCAGCTGAAGCCACGGCACCAGAAGGTGAGAGGGACAATTTTGCTGGGTAATTCCGATCTTAATTTTGGACGAGGTTTTACATGCCATAATTACAAGGCCGGTTAACGCTGTACGGCTGGTACGGCTGCAGCCGTGCCACATTTCAGCCGCAAGAAAACCTGATACTCCACATTGCGACCTGATTATCCTGTTTTGCTGCTAAAAAATAAAATTCAAATAAATATTAGCACAATTCTCTTTTTTAACAAGGTGTGTAAATTAATAAATTTCCACACGTCCTGATTCACATGAAAATATTGTTCAGATAACTTTACGTAAAATAAAGTAATTCTGAACACTTTTGGTTTCAGCGAAGCGAAAAACCGAATCACCATTTACAACCAATCTCATTCCGCTCGTCATTCAAAATCATGTTTGCCAGATCCACAGATGAGTTTGTATTCACGAATTTTCCACACAAAAAGATTTTGTTACTCAAATTTATGGTTATCTACAGATCTTTTTGAATTTTTCGTCCACGGCCTCCTCCACTTTAACTTATAGGTGACAGCACAAACTTAAAGCGCTCTAGCATTACATGAAAGCGGTTCGCTCGTACAGCGCTAAAGCGCTTCAATGAAGAGAAACACGTGGTGTTCTATGTATACAGATCAGTGGTATATTTTTTTTTGTTAACACACACAACTGTGCATCGTAAAGGAAATTAAAATGTTCATTTTCATATATCTAGATATTTTTTTGAAATTTGCTAACATTTTGGCCAAAATTCTACCAACTTTTCCCACATCTGGCAACAATATTCAAAATGGATTTTATGTTTTTACACTAAAATTTGTTAAGCCCAATATTTTTTCGTAGCCGTATCACTTCATTTTACCTTCCATCGGCCCTGCCATAATTGCTATGAGCATTAGGCACCACCGAGCCCTTCTCTTCCCGAAGACGCCAGAGGTGACTGAGGTCAAGCTTAAACTAGCATTCTTTATATGTATACGAGCTAGTCGTTCTAACCGTCAGACAACCTTCTTCCATAGAGCATACCCTTCTTCCATAGAGCATACCCTTCTTCCATAGAGCATACCCTTCTTCCATAGAGCATACCCTTCTTCCATAGAGCATACCCTTCTTCCATAGAGCATGCCATTCTTCCATAGAGCATACCACACCCTGCTACTAAACATGCAGGATGCGTAGTAAAAAGTTTAGGCTGACAGTAATGACATTTTAGGTTCGTTTAAGTGTGGTTTCAAAAATGTGCGGGAAATCACCATCCATATAAGATGAATGCTGCCAGCACGCAGGAAAGCAATTAAATGAAACCAAAAGTTTTAAAACAAAGAACATTACGCGTTTACAATCGCAATAACCACGGCTCTTGATTACAGAGCACTGCCAACTTAGTAATTTTAAAACTCTTGTATTTTTTCCAACCACTGTGTGGAGAATTAACATTCTAAGCTATGACACTGGGAAAGTAATTTACCTTTTTTTGGACCTCGTTGCTATAGCAACTAGAGGCTTAATGTGATTGTGTTTTTCTGTATCAGCTCACGCGTTTCTCACGTTTTAGATCAAGCGAAGCAATCAGAGTACTAATTATTACCTGTCATTTATTTACGTCAGCTGTCTGGTTGTCCACGAGATGCAGAAACAAGATTCACATGTTTCGTGATCAATACCGCTGTACTTGAAGTGCACGAAACCGCCGTCCCAGTATCTCCATTTGCAATTTGCATTTCCGATGTTTTACTTCTAGCTGTGACGTACCGCATGACTACATGACATCTTGTTTAGTGGAAGGACTGCGTCGGTTTTACCAAATGGGAAGGAAAGGGGGGTGGGGGTGATAGAGACCTATGGTGTGTCGGTGTCGACAGCTGGGCAATAACCAACCTCAGTCACTGCGTACTGGTCCGGGTTGCCACTGCACCATGCACTTCGTCGGAAATGTTAAACAAACCCCAAATGTAGATATTTGTACCTCCTGAAAAAATAAAAAAAATCCCACACGTACGATCTTTCACAAGATGAAAACGGTCACGAGCACCATGAAGATGGTGACAATCAACTAGCTCATGATAGACCGTAAGTAGCTGGCGACACCAATGACAGTCAAAGGGATATCCTCCACCCTTCCACCTCCCCAAAAAAAGGAAGCAATGGGCAAGGTTGGGTTGGTGTGAACAATATGTAAATGGGTCAACACCACCTTTTCTCAGTCTGGACAGTGCCTTTAATAGCCCGAAACTTACGTTCAGTTTTGTCTGGAAAAACGACCCCAAAAGGTGTGGAGATCTCCATGAATAAGAAAATTTTACAATTCCGACGCAATGGGGCACAAAATTTCACACTATACATATGTTGGACTCTAAAAAGGGTCTCTGTCCTCCCTTTTTCTCCCACTCATAGTTCACTCTTGTTTCCATGGGGTTAAGATATCTAGTCCTTGCCACTCTTCATAACTTAATTAAAGCAAAGGAGCTAAAGAATGGCCACTTGTAACCTTGTTTGTGAAAACCTGCTTGCCAACAATGCTCCAAATCTTGGGCCGAAAATGTTTTACTTTAACATCAATGTACTTGTGCCTTCTTCTGTACTTTCGCTGTGCTTACTTCTTCTTTGCTACAGTCTGCCCCCGTACATATTTAATTGTTTAAGCCTGTAGCTTTATCGCTTTTCAAGCGTGTTCTGTATTGTTTCTGTACACCTTTGTTCTATCAGTCCTCTCTACAACGTTACTCCTTTTGCCCGGTTTCCTCCTCCCACTTCTCTTTTTTTCCCCATCTCTACAAGTAGAGTTTTTACCAACACTTCGTAAGCCTATGCCGTCATACTGTTTATGCCGACATTAGGCTCTACTGGAGTTATGGTCTCCTCAACCTATTGATCGTCTACGACGATGTCTAACCAAACACTATAGAAGTGCATAGAAGTACAGAGCAGCACGACCAATAGCCTTGACGCGACCAGAGACGCTACGGCGCTGCTGACTGAAGGAGCTCTGAAGCGCCTTGCAGTAAGCGCAACTTCTATTGGTTCAGCTCATGCATAGTAGATTCGTGGTAACGTCGAGCGCACGAAGAACTAGCAATTGAATTTATAGTAGTTTCTTAATTATGTGAAGAACCAAGAAGTTTAGTTTTAGAATCAACTAATTAAAAGACGAATTTTCAGCCAGTAAACAAGTTCCCCCTCTAACCTTGCAACAGAACGAAACAATAATAAAGCACGATAAGGAATCATTACCCTAATATACCCATGTGCGCGTATGACTCTTGACCGTTCCTTGATAGCTGTTGATTGTGAGGTTCTCCTCCCCTGTTGCATGTTTTCATACAGTGGGTCTCAGTGACAACGGGCTACTTCGTGGACAGTATGGTAGCTTAGTGGCCCCAAAACGAGCGTGTAAGACTAAAAATGGGGGAGGGATCTGCTCTCTTATATAGAGCATTCCTCTATTTCTCCTTTCTGTTATGTGATTCGCCCTCCGCATCACCGCATCTGTTTGGTGGCCGTCAGTGTTTTTTTTCAAGATCACGTCTCCCCTGTTTGTAATTCTCTACTTGACGCTGATTTATTCCACCGACCCAAGAGGCATGCGTCCATTGATAGAATTAGGCGCATGATACAGAGCGGTACGCGGGTCCCCTACCCTCACTGGCAAGATGAATGCCCATAGCTCAGGCATAGTAGTCATCCCAGTTTCCTTAACTGACGTCCTGTTCCAAAATGTTCATGTGTTCGGATAATGAGTAGTCAGTAGTGAACCGGCTTTGGATGGGCAAAAGTTTTATTCGTCATAGTTGATCTTGAGGTGCGACAGTTCATCAGCCACATTTTGGTCAGTAAAGGGGATGTCCACGATGTCATCATTAGAGAGATCAAGCGATGACGGACTGAAACTGGCCGCTTTTTAAGCAAACGTGTCACTGTTGGTGCACTTATGTATAAAACGGCCAGGCTTACAGGAATTCCTGCAAAATAATGTAACGGCGCATTGTAGCACCACTCTGCGCATGCCCCAGCAGAACAGTGTGTCGGAACGTGCCGAATTAGGGTAAAAAAATTTCGCCAGGGGCATACTCAAGGAAGCACCCGAGTGTTTTGGGGTTACGCATGTCAAAAGAACACTGTTGCATAACCGCCTATGCACCAGTGCTCTCCCTGAAAACATTACACCTCAACAAGTGTGGAAGGGACAAGTGCCAGATGTCTAGTGTTTAATGCACTTCGGATGCCTTCGTTATACGTACCTTCATCCTCTTGTACGGGAGAAGTCATTTTGGGCCAACTGGAGTACCACGAGTGTAGCCTACCTAGGATAGGGCGATGACTGCCGTGCATATAGACTCCATGACTCCTACACGGGAAAGTAGGAGTGTCCACCAACGTCACCTTTCTTGAAGATGCCAGTGCTATCGACCATTTCCTTCAAGGTTTGGTATTGGGGTACCTGGACACTATCCTAGGCCTAACAGAGAACAACAACGACTCGTCTATAGTCATCGAAAGTTCATATCTCCCTATCCAAAGTGAAAAAAGTCAGAAGGGCCCCATGCCAAGGAAGACATTGACAGCTTTTTTTCCAAAACCCTCCCAATGTAAAGAAACCTGTTGGGATCAAGACTGACGACAAACCAGCCCTCTTCCTCCTCCACAGATCCCCTGCTGCTGTCGATTCTGCCTCTTCCCTCGACCGCGGCCTCAGACTTGTACTCGCATCAGTACCCAACTTGATCCAGTGGGGCGAGTGAAGCCAATGTTGATGCCAAGTTGAAGGGCATGGCCCCAGTTCCCGCTCTTCCACAGGGCCAGTTGTACCCAAAAACCTGCCGAAGTGGAACTTGGTGGTCTCCCAACTGCTACGAGTCGAGTCTATTGGGTGCCATGTGTCGACTGCCCAAAAGGCAACATTGGTAAGACCAAACGCAGAATTTGTAAAAGAATCTATGAGCACCTACAGGCTACTTCCAACGAGAAAATCAAAAAGAGTGCTAATTGCCTTCCACTCTTGTCAAAGTAAAACGTTGTATCCAGTGAAAAGATTCCAAAATTTTACCGTGATC
>JAHWFP010051775.1:20472-35173 GCA_023313725.1 Lithobius niger | reverse complement strand
CGTGATCCGATTCTCGTGGTGAAGAAAACCTCCATGCCCCGGAGGCATTTGCCATTCATCATGACAGGGAAAAAGGCATACAACTCGTGAACATCCAGGCGGCAATCTACGGCCAAATTTTGCTGTTAGTCACTCCAAACTTTGACAACCAGACTGTCCAATTTGACAAACAGTTCGTAATGTTGTGCAATTCGTCACAACAGAACGAGAGCAGCTCTTGTGAAAGTGAGCTTGCTGCCACTGACATATTACTCCAGTTTTAATCTTGTGTAAAAGATATTTGTTGGGAGAGCATGGAATTCACGGTTCTGCCTGAAGAAGGAGGCTGCAAGTTGCCGCTAAAAATGTCCCAATTTCCTGATTAGACTTGTTTTTATTTGGTTTGCGTGACGAACTCTGCGAGTATGAAGCCTGGTTACCAAATGTAACTGTAACAAATCCGTTTTTACGGTGTCTGCAGGACCAGGACTCGTCACTTATATGAACTAGACACTGCTTTAAGTATGTGTTCAGTTGCCGATGTCTGCAACTAGTACACAGCAATGGATAGGTCTCACAACAACACTACAGTATCAATAATTCAGTTATTAAGCGTTTGAGATACATTTTCTCACAATAGAGATTATTTTGTGTGCTACCTTCTAATTGCAGATGCTGTGCACTAAAATTTTATATTTTAATAGGCTACAGAAACTACACCACATTTGAGTGTCAACTGGAACCATAGCAGCAGCACCATTACAGTACCACAGTCAGGGGATCGGTTGTGCCACTGAGAATCGGACAGACATGGGCTTTAAGTGGCTTGGGTGGACACAACGGCTTCAGATGGACACAACTGCTTAAAAGAAAATAACTCCCTGCTGGCTTTCCAGCATGACCCAGTTTTGCGACATTAGTTCAAATGTATGTAAATGTTGCCAACACATTCATTTTCTTACTTTTTCTTGCGTGCGAGGTGATTTGGCGACATAAGTCTAACCTGTGTAAATGTTGCCAACTGCAATCTCATCGGGTCGCACGATATACCGGAAGGATTTATGTCCTTTTAAGATCATGTCGCTACTTAGTTGCTATGATGACTTCCGGTCACAGCAGGCTCGTAGTAGTCATCAAAGTGTCCATGCGCAGGATTGTACAACAATGCGTTGGACTATCACCAAAATATCTTGGATATTTAATGTCGTACTTTTGTAAATAAACACACAGAGGATCATGCCTATTGTTAACCGGCACTTGAAAATGGATAAAGACTCATTGCCCCGACTTTAATCCTGGCACCGGCTTGGGATTTCGGTTCAATAATTAGTATCCTACCAAACTTCTTTTGGTTTGCCCGTCAACTGTAGTTTACTTATTTAAGAAGATGTTTTGTAATCAATTCTTAGGCTAACCGTTAATATAAGGATGGTGAGCAAACCCAAACTAACATGCGTTCCATTAAAATCTCTGAACCATAGGCATAGTTTAGTACCAGCCTCCTCTTTCCTTTTCATCCATCTTTGTTCACAAGGCCCTAGTTATGTCGCTCAGCGCTTCAGTCGACACAATAGTCGGCCTAGTTATTAAAAAAGTTAGGTATGCCTACGTGTACTAAATTTTTGATGTCGGTAGCAGCCTAGCAGGTTTACCGTCGGTAAACTTTTCAGAATCAGATCAGTAAAGGTTGTATTGTATAATTCGACGTATCGGTGCCAAATTTACTAATTTTCTTTCTTTAGTACAACTTTTCAAAACTATCTTATACCTTTGAGTTACATTTCAATTCTGGTAGGCCTAGCAATTCACTTGACACACTACTTCAGCTGTGCGAGTAGCAACTCTTTCTTTAAGGGTACTATCAACGCCAGTATCACATCTAAATCGACAATGATAATACGTACTTCCACCCGAATATTTTTGTTATGCTTGGCACAAGGACACTGGAAGATTTGCAATGTAGGCTTTGCACTGCAGGGGTGTAAACCAGGCTTGTCGACTTGTCGAATTTGCACGTCTTTCTAACTTTTTTATTTGCCTACTGTCACTGTTCTGGCAATACAGAATCTATATGTGTGTTCGCTGTGACAACACGTTAGTTGTACAGGATTCAGCAAGAATTAAAGAAACATATAGGCTAGTTAGTGGACCGCTCAGCTGAGCTTTCAACTGTTGAGTAGTGTAAGCTACATGAAGAAGCAAGTTATCAATATTACTTTTAAATCAAAGGCTAGACTACTTCTAATTTACGAATTTTGTGACCCAGGCTAACCTGTGACTGAGGTTGGAGCTAATAATGTAGCTGTTGACATGCTGTAACAATTCTCTCCCCCCCCCCCCCCCACCCAAACCTACATTTCTAATAGTGGCAGGTAACAGACATGTAGGCCTCCTGGGTTTTGGGCTTAGGATAGATATAGATATTGAATCTGCGTCGGTAAAATGTCGGCAAGTATATCGGATCAGAGGGATTAAAACTGGTCGATCAATTCTTAATACCTTCGGCAGCTGGATCAACTTGGCCCGCGGATGTACAGCTTAGTTTTGATAATTTCACCACAATTACCGGATTTTAATGTTCCAATACACCATTTTAATCGCCCAGTTGTTCAAATGGTGCTAATCTCGCATCTGTTGCTTCACTTTCGCGACGATGGATACACACATATCCATTATCCATCCTTCACAAGAGTCGGTCGCTAGTCGCTAAACGGCGAGAGGCATTCAGCAGTTGGTGACTTCATTTTAAACACTACTCACCAAAGTAGCAACTACAATAATGAACACTGAAGCTTAAATTATCATAACTCTTGAACCGTATTAATCGAAAATACTGTTAATTCACCAATTTTACTTTGGTTGAAGTTCATATTAAAGACAGTCACTTACGCAAAACCCAAAATCGTCCAAGTTCCACAATTCAAACTTACAAATTTTCGACTATCTCTACTGATAGTCTTCTTAAGTCAAGAGTCATGAGACTTGCACAACAACCACCACCAACGAACTTCCCAAGTACACTACATTCAAATTTCCCTCCCCTCTCCCAGTGAGCCTTGGAACTCAGTCAACTGTCAAGCTCACTGTCTGAGTTGGTTCCCTCATCAATACTGGAGCTGTTGCTGAATGAAGGTAAGAATTTTTGCCAGCTTTTCATCAGTTTTTGATTCAGTTCTGCTGTCACTATTCTTCATATGTGCTGATATGCTGATTTTTGCACGTTTATAAGTGGTATCTTCTTGTCTTGGCAGTGTTGAATGGCGATGGCTTCCAATGCACGGAGGTGTGCGCCCCTGCTTGTGTCCGACTTCAGCATCAGCTTGGTGTTGTCCCAGTCTTGTTGGTGTTTACTCTTTTCACAGTGTAAGGCTACAGCGCTCTTCTTGTCTCCGTCAATGGTGGCTTGTGCATGTCAAGGAACCTGCACAAGCCACCATTGACGGAGACAAGAAGAGCGCTGTAAGTGCCAAGACAGGAAGATGCCACTTATAAACGTGCAAAAATTAGCATATCAGCAGATACGAAGAATAGTGACAGCAGAACTGAATCAAAAACTGACGAAAAGCTGGCAAAAATTGTTACCTTCATTCAGCAACAGCTCCAGTATTAATGAGGGAGCCAACTCAGACAGTGAGCTTGAGAGCAGACCGAGTTCCAAGGCTCACTGGGAGAGGGGAGGGAAATTTGAATGTAGTGGACTTAGGAAAGTTCGTTGGTGGTCGTTGTTGTACAAGTCTCATGACTCTTGCCTGAAGAAGACTATCAGTAGAGATAGTCGAAATTTGCAAGTTTGAATTGTGGAACTTGGACGTTTTTTGGTTTTGCATAAGTGACTGTCTTTAAAATAACCGTATTAACTAGAAACAACCTGTTTGGAGCACTGAATTTTAAGGGCTAACCAATAAAGTATTGGCGCCATTCTCTTTTTCCTAATCGTAAGAGTTAATTAGAGGAACACATTTTGAAACAGCATCAAAATTGCATCTTCTCAAATTGCTTCTTCAAAACTGCATCTTCTCACTTCTCGAGGAGATTTCTGTAAATGGCGAGTTAATTTTGTATCTACTGTCCACGTGGTGAGAGACTTCTAATTTACAGTTTTTAAGGTGGCACATATCTCTTAAGACAGGGGAGGATTGGAGCGGTAATTTCATCAGCCCATAATAAGATAAAAACCCATGTGTAGAGTGTCTGGAGGACAACCGTCCACCTCCCCCCGGGGGGGGGCGGAGGTAGAAATGTCAAAGTCAATCCTAAAAGTAAAGGTGCAAAAGGTTCCTACTGGAGCAATTTTTCATTAAAATTGAAATTGCCAATAAATAGCCTTCCAATAAAGTTTCAATTAAATAATGACTAACCTTGAAGAAGAAAAAACAATACCGAGAACTGGGCTCTACTTGTTTTCATTTGCCAAGTGTTTCTGCCAACCCTTCCGAATGTCAATCCAGTAGCAGTCGCCGCTTGGCCAGTAGACCTTACAAAGCACTCGCCATTTCACAATTTTTACTCGCCACATACCAAATACGTCTTGTATGATGAAAGGTTTCTCTAATTTATGCATTAACAAAATTGTGCAATTTTCTTAAACTCCAGTATTAATGCAGAAAATCCAGTTAAATAGCCCTCATAAATCTGAGCATAACGCCGCAAACTGCTCGTCTTTAACTTATACGGTTCCAGAGATACCCCTTTTTTAGTGGCATGCTCTGTAGCTAGTCGCCGATTTGGCGAGTAAGGCTAAATTCCAAGTCGCCAACTGTTGATTTCCACTTGCCAAATGGCGAGTGGCGACCGACATTGGGAAGGGTTGATACCTTCGTTCGGCTACAATTTTAATTAATGTTTAAGCCAAATAAAACAAAAAGTAAAAACTTTCAACTTAGTTAGGCTAGGCTAAACAAAATTGTTTCTATCAGCATGCCTACAACTTGAACTTGACCACGCTTCTCACGATTTCTTTCAATGACTAAAAATAAGACTACGCATTAAGCAGCAACAAATTGTTTTATTATTTTATTATTATTATTATTTTATTATTATATCCTACTTCCGAAGCATTTTATCTCCTAGATTCATGTTTACACCATATTGAAACCAAACTTGCATACATCTAGTGTTCAAATTACTAATTTTTTAAAGGGCAATAAAAACGCTTCAACACCGTTTGATATTAATAGCAAATTCTGCTGTCCACCTAATCTGGGTCCCACAGTATTTTCAGTAACCGTTAATTGCACCCATGTGTAAACCAGACTACTGTCCATCAAGGACTACCATCCCTACAGTAAATAACACGACTACAGCTCCAATCAAAAGAGTATCAAAAACGCCTCGTAACATTTAAAATTTTTCTTTTTTGCCTGCCTTTTGGTTCGGTATAGGGGCCACATTAACTACTGAGACCGGGAGCCGATGGAGAGGGGGCCAAAGGAAATAGGGTCTATCAGTCCGTAGCCGATAGGCCAATCCAACCTGACCTCATACTATTTCACTATACTGACGAAGGATGTAGCCTACTGAGACATTCTCAAGTTTGTGGAAGGCTAGGCCTACTTGCTACCCGAAGCCTACCAGCACATCCATCGTCAATGGCACCCAGCGTGTAGTATATGCCAATTTCTAATAAGAGGAAAAATACCGGCAAGCGGTGTTTACTGTGGCGTGCGTACAAAATCAAAAAATCACACTTCACCACAAAGAAATTAACAAAAACTCTGCTCACCGAAATTTTCGGTGGAATAATGCAGCGTCCACCTTCATCAGAGTGCACGTAAAAACGAAACGAAACGAGGTTCACATTGCTTCAGGCTATGTCAGAAACAGAATTCGAACTTGCAGCATATCCGTTGGACCACTGATCTGTATTGCATGTTCGAGGTCTGATTTCCACTGTCTGCTGAGATTCCTGGCGAGCTCTTGCCTCAAAAGGCGATTGAAGGTGGTATACATGGATAGGCAATATTCGCGATGGCTGCACCACCCTTCCGATATTGTTGGATTGAAATCCCTGGGCATCCAACAATTTCGGAAGCATAGTGCAGCCCCACGAACATTGCCCATCCATACTATCCCAACGTTGACCGCCTTGTGAGGTCAGAACTCGACAAATCTAAACAGGCAGTGGAAATCAAGAGTTTAAACATGTAATACAGTGCAGTGGTTCAACGGAATATGCGGCAAATCTGACACAGCCTGAAGCAATGTGAACTCGTTTTTGTTTTTGTGTGGATTAAGCTGCATTATTCCACTGAAAATTCAAGTGGACCCTTGTGTACATTGTGGTGAAGTGTCATCTTCGAACGTTTGAATTTCTAATAAGCCACCGCAATCAAGTAGGCTACTGCAATTGTAAAATTGGAACTCAGTTCGGCGGCCAGTCTTTTTATCTTGTGTCTTGGTGCAAAGGTGGAGGAAGCGGCTTTTTCCATTTTAGCCTAGTTTTCATAGGCCTAAGTATGTTTCTTACCTAACACAGGGTTCACACTATACATGCAAAATTCTACTGGCCACTCGCCAATTAAAGATTAAATTGGGCAGGCTGGCGATTAAAATGTTTTATCCTAGCGACCAATTCTGCTGGCGAATTGGTGATAAACAATTTGCTGGACAAATTTTCACTGTTTTCGGTGGATTTTAATGTTTAAAGGCTTTTCTGCCAGCTTTCTAATGGGCCAAGTCTCAATTTTCTACCCATACTTGTTCAGAAGTTAACACAGAAAAAGATGTTTAGACTGTGACAGGCCTCGTACTTCCTTATTTTTAAAAAGATTTAGAAACCTGTACAGTGTACACCTACAAGGTGACAATTTATAAGATGCAAGGATCATTACTAGATTACGCCTAAATGTTTTTTTGTTGTTCTTGGTGTCTGATGGCTAAAAAATATGACTATTCATTTGGCGACTAACAATGTTTGGACTATCGGCCAATGGTGAGGTAAAAAAAGTACTTTCAAAGACTTTTTAAAAACTAATACAATTTTTTAAGGGTTTTTCAAAGACCAATACAGTTTTTTTTAAAGACCTTTATTAATCAACAAATTTTCTCAAGTAAGGCTGTGTCCGCTTCAAATAGAGCGTGTGCGACGTGAGCACAGATATAGGCTATCAGGACATTTAATCCTATGAAGACAGTAGGAAGAAAACTTTTACATCGGTTTTTTTTGTCAGAACTGTCGAAAATTTGCTAAAAATACTGAATATATATTTCTGTTTTCAGAGACTGTGCCTGTGAGTATGGAAATTTTAAATAGTGTTTTAAATAGAGCCTAGTTTAATGGGGAAGAGCCAAAATCGTAGTGGAACAAAAAAGTTGGCAGAAAATTAAGTATTTTTTATTTTTATTTATCCTGTTGTTATAGATTAGGTCAGGCTGGCTGCCTTGGCTTGTATTTTACTAGGCTGGTAAGAAGTTTCATCAGCATTTGTTTCTCGACTTTTTTTTTCTGCAGCTTTTTTAATAGCGTAATAAACACCTGACGAAGATGCATGGAGCCACAAATTAAAGATAAGCTCACAACAGTTTACGACGAAGAAGTTGTTAAAACAAAGTGCAAGTTTCTCTTCATCTTGCTCAAAGCTAATCTTAGGCCGATAAAAGTAAATACGGCCTAACTTGCTTCTCATAAGTTTGCAAACCAAAAGTCGATGCGGCTAGGAGCCTTTTTTTTTAACCGCTTAAAGTCTGATACGGTGCGGCAATATTTTATTTTATGGGGATAAGGGAATGTTTTTTTCTTGAGCTTCTCTAAAAATGCAACAAAATAATTTGAAAACACATGTTTTGAAGACTGGTTTTCACAGGCAAGAAAAAAATACATTTTAAGGAAAACATGAACCATTACTCACATTCACAATCAACGCAACGCGAAAAGTTTCATCTAAAAGTAAATCACAGGCGAATTTTCAGTGGCTAATATCTGCCACCACCTTCTTCAAGCCATTCCTCAGAAAACTTGCAAGCACCGTACAAATGTTCACAAATTCGATTCAATGGGGCCATGATCTTAGTGGGACTTGGCAGCTCAGCTCACGGCTGTTGACGGTGCTACCCTCTTCCTGTAATGTAGTTAGGAAAGGTCTTCACTGTGTTTCGAGTTGGTGTACAAGAGAAGGTGAAGTGAACTGCATGATTTTAGGATAGGAAGAACCGTGTTCATTCAACAGATGGATTTTTTTTCTCGCGGCAGTGTGAAATCGACAGGGACTCAAATGCTCGCAGGTGATTTTCTTTACAGGAGTTCGAATGCAGCAACACTCGGGAGCATTCAAACTCCTGTAACGAAAATCATCAGCGAGTAAGTCCCTGTCGATTTCACACTACTGCAAGAATAAAATCCCTCCGTTGAATGAACAGAAGCCTTCCTATCCTAAAATCATCCAGTTCACTACACCATATCTTGTACCAGCTCGAAGCATAGCGGAGACGTTTCCTTACTACATCCTAGGAAGAGGGTAGAACCGTCAACATTGTGAGCTGCCCAAACAACAATTTGGCCAAGTCCCACTAAGATCTTTGGCCGAATTCAAGTTTTTGAATGTTTACACAGTTTGTTGTGTGTTGTTTCAAGTTTTCCGAGGCTTGGCCTGAACGTCAATAAAACTTGGAAAATATTTTTTTTTTAATTTACCGCACACTTTCACATTCAAGACAACAGCTTTGTCCAGCGAATTTTCGATAACTTGCTGTTTTCTTCTTCGGGCCTCAAGGATATAGCTCAGACTTTCTACATCTTTTACTCCAAGCTATTGATGCCCGAGGAAGATAACAGCAAGTTTACAAAAATTCACAGGGCAAAGCAAGTTATCGAAAATTCGCTGTGAAAGTGTGCGGTAAATCTTTTTTTTTTTAATTTACTCGGAATTTTTTCAGAGTTTTATTGATGTAATGGCGTGTCACAGTATGAAAATTAACGATATATTTAAAGCTTGGCCTGAAGAAGATGGCAGATTTCAGCCACTGAAAATTCACCTGTAATTTACTTCTACATAAAACTTTTGGTGTTGCATTGATTGTGAATATGAGTAATTTCCATTAAACCAAAGTAAATTTCGACATTATGTCAATCTTAGACATGAAACATGAAAAAAACATCAAAATTCCAAGGTGGACACTGGACAGTGTATCCAACATCAAACAAAATAGTGTATGCTAAAAAAAAATGAATAATGATACAAAAAAAAAAGGTTCAATCACAAAATCAGTTCATATAAAAACCTTTGCATTTAATAAATTGCAAGATATGGAAATAAAGAATGCTGAGAATCGCATTTTGCTGCTTTAGTCAAGTTAGGCCAAACAAAAAAAAAAATGAAATGGTTTGCATTATCCGATCGACCCTTAACATTTTTTCTTTCTAAGGAAAAAAAAATCCCCTCCCTATTTTGACGGTCCATCCTACTATACCAAAATGGTTCAAATGCTTCCTGGAAAAATGAAATATGTGTTGCTCGGTGAACATGAATGAAACAATTGAAGACGATAAGCTAAGTTATTGTTTAATGTATCTCTGCAGAAAAAATAATAATTTACAATTTTTGAATTAAGACTTTCTGATTTATAGTAACAAAATAAAAGTGTAAAAATATTTTCTGACCGACTGACCCCGTTTGCCCGAACAGTAGCCTAGCTCTTCGTTTGTCTACAGCCAGTTTAGTGCTGCTCAACAGGTTGTCGTTAGTTACAGACCGGCACGTTACCCAAAGTAAAGTAATAAAATACGAGAATTTTTCAAGATTTGACGCGCACGAAATTTTTTATTTATTTATCTAACAATAAAAAGAAGATCTCTCATAATTATCAACGGGGGCACTTATGAGAGAAATTTTTTTCGTGGCCTTACCTATTATTTTAAATTACGAAATTAAATTAAATTCAAGAAACTTTCAAGGACATAGGTAACAATTTCAAGAAATTCAAGTCCTGATTTTTTTCTGAACAAAGTCAAGGACTTTTTGCATCTTGTGTGAACCCAGCTAACTAGGTTACCCCCTCACGCCTGTTTTGTTAGCTTACACTTGCCGATCTGATATTAATGCTGAACTTAAGAGTACCGGAAGTATGACACTGGTAATTCTTTTTTTTTTTTCAAAACCGAGAGCTAAGCACATTTTGGCTTCGATTTAAGATTGAAAGAACAATGCTGCATTTTAAGAAATAAGTTCAACTTCCCGTTTCTCCAAGTCAAAAGGCGTTCAACGCTCGAAGTGCCCGAGGAAGGTGGGAGATCTACCTAAAAGATAAAAGACCACCGAAAATTCGCACCTTGATTTGTGACAATCAAGGGACAATTTTGGTAAATAGCGTACCATGTTTAATTAAAATAAGTTCAGTTTTGTGATTTCATTAGTAAATTTCTTGGTTTTTAAAACCATTTGTTTTGTACAATCACAACTTGACATATTGTCATAACCACTGAAAGCTTTCGAAAAACAGTTAAGATGGGGTACTTGAACTTCAAAATCAGCCAATTTTGACAAATTTACGCGCATATTCAAAAGTAAACAACAAAAACACAGTTCTTTTTGCAAATTTTTGACGAACAGTTTTGGAACAGCTGTCGTTTGTCTTCTTCAGGCACTCAGTTGGTGTCGTTTTTCTTTTCCTCTACACCAAACCAACTGAGGCGTGAAAACGACGAATGACGGCTGATCCAAAACTGTTCGTCAAAAATTTGCAAAAATAAACTGTTTTTTTGTTTTTACTTTCAAATTTGGGCGTAAAGTTTTCAACAATGTCAAGAATCATTTAAAGTAAAACCTCTCACGGAAGCTTCACGAGGTCAATTTTTGTAAAAGTTATCAAAAAAGTGAATCTTCACGATACTGCTATCCAATACTGATCTTTTCAGTATTGGTGAGACATGGTTGGTTACTAAAACATATCTGAGTAAATTCCTTGTTTACCATATTGTCTCGCATATTAGCCGAAGTTTCTCGAAATATTTTTGTCCACAAAAACTTGCTTAGCTTTTGACTCGCTCCCAGCCTTAGCCAAGGCGCCACAAGGAAAGAGGGAAAATTTAGATACAAAGCCCATTGGGAATTCCTAGATCTTTTACATGCCACAATCGACATGAGCACGAGACATCACATGGCCCTTCTCTTCCCAAAATCCCAGGGGTGGCTGAAGCCGGATTCGAACCCGGGACCTCTGGCACACGAAATGGTCATGCTAACCATCAGGCCACCTTGCTAACCAAAAAAACAACCTGCATTTTACATACGAACTTGATAACTTCGCTAAATAATGACCAATTTTGATGTTCAAAAATGCCATCCTTAATTTAAAAAACCGTAGCTGTTTTTACTCTGAAAGCTCATATCGAAAAAATGTCGTTCAAGCGGGGGTCGAGAAAATTCCGTAATGGAGTAACCTGGTTACAATGGGGCAGGCTGAACTTTTCAAAATTTTGGGGCAAAACTTTATTTTAGTGGACCAATTGTAGTGTCTTTTGTCTCCAACTTTCTTCAGGGGTTTACAGAAATATTTCAAAATAAATAAAATGGCAAACGAAACAATTACTTTTTTGAAAATTTTATGTATTCTGGACAATGTTATTAACGTTTTAGGGCGAGTTTAGTTCGGTTACCGGGACATTTGGAAAACTCTCGACTCCCGCGTTCAAGGCAAAAAGTGTGTGTGCTTTCATATTTGAAATTCGTGAATTAGTAAAGAAAAGGTGACGCTATTTCAAAATGTTGGTGGGGAAACGATGTTTCCGTGAATTTTTGACAAGCATTCATCAACACAACTCGCTTGTCTTCATCAGGCTTTTACTGCGGGGTTGTGTTGAGTTTGAAATTACATCATACGAGAACAACCAACAACACGATGTACTTTCAAACTCAAAACAACCCCGCAGTAGAAGCCTGATGAAGACAAGCGAGTTGTGTTGATGAATACTTGTCGAAAATTCGCGGAAACAACGTTTCCCCACCGTCATTTTGAAATAGTGTCACCTTTTCTGTGCTAATCCCGCGTTCAAGAAAATTTCGCACAATTTCAGATTACAGGAACCTCACCAGATTCTTGCGAATTTTCAACAGACAGTATTCGTCCGCCTTCGTCAGGCGCTAAGTGTTTTTGGAGATTGTAACTCCACCGTTTTGGACATCGCGATTCGAAACAGGTGTTCCTTTTTCAATAGTTTTTTCGCTAGCATTCCAATGACACAAGTCACAGGTGACTAACTACAACAGTCATTTCTAAATAAAACACATTGAACTTTCATTTTTAAACAACGTGGTCGCGAAATGGATAAGAAAAATTGCTGCTCATTCATACTGCTGACAGGACAAGTGTATGGTTATACCATAATGTGCTTTTCTGCAGATTAATTAATAGTACTGTAGCAACATTTTTTACATCTGTAGTAAATAAATACTATGTACAGAAAAATTAGTGGTTTGCATGCATTTTTTTAATTACCTTTTTCTGGATGAGGTATCTGCGAGCACAGCTTATAAGCGAGATAATATGGTCTATGCTGCACTTGGGGGTATCGGAAGCTGGAGAAATTTGAAAAGGCCACAACCTTTTGCAGTCACATAAAAATCAATACAATCTGCCGCCTCTGTACTTCTGCATAGGCGAGGAAGGGGGAATCGTGCACCAACAAAGCATGTGCAGCCATTTTGAAGAAAATTATACAGCATAGGCTATACTGTAATATTAAAAATGCCATAATTTTTTTTATGGGGGGGGGAGGACACGTCCCAATATAGACGATACGTACACTGCGCAAATGAATGGAGGTTTGTTATGGCAATGTTTCTTGAGCATTACGGAACACCAAAAAGTAGGCTATCGTGGTAAGCTCCATAATCTCCGACAATCCGACTCATTGAAAATTATTTAGCAATTTGCCCTAATGGAATATTAGTTTTAAGCTATTCTCATTCTTTGCAATATAATAATACAACATCATGTGCGAAAGCCTTTCAGACCACACAAAGTAATGGTAGCAATTTCGGAGCATAACAACTCATGGCAATAGCCAAGGCTACGTAATTGGAAACCGGTATTTCTCATATTTGTACGGAGTACTCCGGAGTATGTAACCTTACAGCTGGCTAATAGCCTAGGTCTGACTTACTGCAAACATACAAAAATAACGTTGAAAACCTTGATTGTATTTGAGCTACGTAATTGAGCACAAATAAAGTTGACTCTGAACTAGTTTCTTACCTAGCAGTAGGATCTTTATCACATTCCGATCCATACGATGGAGCTCCTCCAACTGCTTGTCGATGTCTTTGCTTCTGTGTACTGCTTTCCGCTCAGCATCATCCAAACTGAGACAGCCACCCATAGGAAGTGTCTCTCTCAGTTTGAGACGGGCACAAGACCAAGTCCACGAGACAATTTCACACGACTTACAGGAACAGCGAAATGCGCAACGAGCGGCAGGAGCGAGCTCGGGGGTAGATATTGTCACATTAAGAGAGCACTAACGTTTTCACACCATTAAAACAAGTTGTCTAATAATCAACAACCATGCAAGAAGGCTGATGATTTAGAAAAATTTTCAATTCAAGTTAACTACTACAGTCTTTAAGACACACACACGTCGAGCTCCACTTGTAAGCAGATGGCCTTTTCTAAAATCACCGTAAGTACGCAATGCTTGTAACAATTCACTTATATGTTTAAATTTAGGTCGACACACACACATAAACAGTGAATTAGGTACGTTTCATTGCGAGACTGTAGAACAGTCAGCATAAAGCTGTTTACTCAAATGCAGCAGTACGAATAGTTCCCCAATTCCTACGCCTTACAGTCATGCATGTAAATTGGTGACCCTTGTATTCCAAGATGTTTTTTTCATGGATATATTGCCATAAATACGTTTCACTGTTACACTGTTGAACACTCAGCATACGCGGTTTAGGATAACCATTATGGCCAAACAGTAGTGTAACAATTTAGTGTTTCCTACAGTTTAAATTCACGAATGCAAGCCTATCACTCAATTCATCTTTGTGAGAAATGTAAATTCCGAATAACCAAACAGTAACAATCCACACAAATCGTTGCACCACATAAATAAAAAACGAACCTACACACGACACAAAAATTGTAGAATTTGCAGCATTTTATCATTAACACTCACAGAGATAGTAAACCAAAAGTACGTTCCTCACTGCAGTTGAACCAAGGCATTTAAAAACTCACTCACGAATACGGAATTCACAAAATTGTACTTCGGACACACAGCCATCAATAACCACACAACACCACACGAACAATCACTACAATCGATAACGCATTAAACTTGACAAACGTTAACAACATCGATGCACGGAACGCTATCTACTCGGTATATTGACAGGTAATGACCCCGAGATCAGGCAGTAACTGGCCTGCAACATGATGATAAATTTATATTTAATGTGATGCTTGTGTCTGATACAGCGGATCTCCTGTTATACGGTGTTCGACTACCCGTGAACCCGCAGGAAGCAACAGGTTGAAATCGAGTTGGCAACTCGCCAAACTTGTTGTAGGGGGGTGTGTATTTCAACTGGGGGGTTTAAAAAGTTGGTGCAACTCTTGTCGCGTTGCTTTTTTAGTTCTTATAAATACCTCTCGACTGAGTTTATAGTTTTCTTTTAATTAATGCATCAACGGTCACGTAGCATGCACGGATAAATCCGATCACAAATCAATGTTATTGTTTACGTTCGGTCACGTTTTCAAACCGGTTCAAGGTCGACCT